>BJCM01206899.1:0-14571 GCA_018326385.1 Flaveria bidentis | reverse complement strand
TATATATATACACTAGATTTAGTAAACCCATATATTATACGAGTTGAATAAATAAAATATTAATATAATAAAAATATTAGTTATAAATTAATATTTTAATAAATGATATGATTGAAATTATGTATCATAAATGACTATAAATAATAAAACAGTGATATTAACATTTTAAATTTTTATAAAAAATAAATATTTTATTTTAAAATAAATTGTATAAAAATATCATTTAAAAATATTTCTTATTACAACTCCTAAATTTGATTATTTTTTTTAAACTGATTTATTAAAAATATAAATTTATTTAGAAATAACATTAGTAAATAGATTTATTTCTTAATTTATTATATATTAAAATTTGTTAAAATAATTTTATTAGTAATTATGATAATCATTTAATAGGAAAGAGATACGAGAAAAATTAGTAAGAATGATTGTGATGTTAACATGTGACACCTATATTTACCCTTTTATTAAAGTAGTAAAATAAAAGATCTAACTATCAACCATACTAGGAGATCAATCGTAACCTTTTATATAATTAACTTAGTCAAATTATATGAATATAGTTAGTTTAAAAAATTGGATTAGAGTGTTTTATAAAGTATTTAATTAAGCATTTAATAATTAAGAGCTAAAACTTTAAAAAAATATGAGATTAATGCTGACCACTATACTCCTCACACGTGACCTAGGCATTGACAAAGAACATTAAAAAATAGCTAGATTTGGTAATCAGAGAGACTTGTGGTAGTTCCAACTGTACTGATTAGTTGGCTTAATCAGACAGACAGCTTTTCCTAATTTTAGTAAACATCGATATCTCCGCTTTTCTTGGATGAAACCATCGTTCTCCATCTGACCAGAAACACCAACTTTATATATACATACATGCATCCCCTTTTTTGATGCAAAAGACTCTCAAAACCCATCAAGAAAATCCCTTTAATTTCGATCAAAATGGCACACTCTGTTCTTGTATCTTCCCCTCTTTACAAACCCGAGTTTCCGAGTTCTTCTGCCTCAACATCAACCGTAATTTCTCACCCTATTACTCGTTTTAGCTCTAAGTTCAAATTGTCTGCACGTAAGGTGTTTGATGATATGCTTGAGCGTGTTTTGTGACTGACTAATGTTTGTTGTTTTGAATTCTGGGCCAGATCTCTGTTTCCAAGTTGAAGTTTTTGGAAATTGAGCAGACGAAGGTGGGATTTTTGAGTTTATCCAAGTAAGTCTTGTATCGTAGGAAACTCTTAGTGCAGATAGATAGTTTGTTTCTTTTGTTGCAACTTTGTTTAATTGAATTGTGTGTGTGTGTGTTGTGTGTGTTCATCATGATGGGTTCATACATTAATTGGGAATTTTGTTATGATCCAAGATAAGATTCCTTTTTGATGAGGATTGCTAAATATTGTCACAGTATCCTTTAGATTGCAGTATCAGAAATGCTATTAAGATGGAAGCTAATGGAACTTTATTCTTTATATGCTCATGTTAGTTGGTATAAACAGTAAATTCGAGAATATTATTAAGATTTGATTCCAAATCTTGAATGGTTGTGATCTACCCTGTGAACCAGTTAGGAGTAAACATGAAAATGTTTGAATTTAGCTATCTTTGTTAAAGTTTATTCTACACAATGATCTTGTCTAGGCTGTGTAAACATCTATCCTCGTGGATATGTCATATGCTTAACTGGATGAAATTGTAATACACACTTGGATCGGATGACAAGTTTCTGATTGGATTGTTTGATGATTTATTTATAGGAAAGACTTAATTTTTAAGATTACCGACATCAATGCAACCTTCGGGATTGAACCCAAGAGTTAAGCGTGTATTTATTTTGGTTTATGTTATTGACAGGGCTAACTGTTGCTTAAGTTTACTAAGAAACATATTGTATTTTTCTTATACAATACACCTAATGCATTAATAGGAATCATCTGGCTTTGAGATTGCGTGCTTCAAGTGACGGGGTAGCTCTGGTTCAAAAAACCACAGAAACTACTCCAAAGCTTATCAAGAACTCTGATGATTCCAGCCATCCATTCACTGAGATGAAGCATAGATTCTTGAGTTTCAAGAAACACAAATACTTGTAAGCGGAAAATGTCATTAACAAAACAAGTTCTGAGTATAGAGTTTGTTGTTTCAATTAACATGGGGTATTGTTCACGCACAGGGAAAACCTAGAGTGCTATCAAGAATTTGCTCAAGCACAAGCCCCAAAGGTGTTCATTAATCGACTGTTATTATGTCTACTCTTTATTATTCAGCCTTATTGTAACTGTTCTGCTTACTGACGATTGTAAGAACAGTTCCTGGTGATTTCTTGTGCAGATTCAAGAGTTTGCCCCTCGTATATCCTAGGATTTCACCCTGGTGAAGCTTTTGTGGTCCGTAATGTGGCTAATCTTGTTCCACCATTCGAGGTATCCTCTACATCAACTCCAAATTTTCTTCACGTAACTGATTTTCTTCATTCTTTTCCTGATAATATTTCAGGATGAATTTGAAATTAAGCTCCTGTTACTTTTTATGTATTTTCATTAGTTGGCATACCTTTTTTATGAGCTTAATTGCATTTGAATTTTGATTCTGATAGTGGTATCCTTTTCCAGTACAAGTCTTTATGTTCTCTCTACTTTCATCTGCAGAATGGACCGTGTGAAACAAATGCTGCCCTTGAATTTTCTGTGAATGCTCTTCAAGTAAGTAAAGCTTTCCAATGATAATATTCCCAAGCTTATTTTGTTGGTTCTCTATTTCAACTGATCTAAATTTTCAACATAGCATGCTATTTGAGAGAGTTGAAACCTCATAAGATATCTTCTTTTGACCTTTTTTTCCTTCAATTTAACAATTGCTCTGCTATGAGGTGGCCATTTTTGGACCCGTGAGTCATAAACGTGTCAAATAGCAATGTAATATTGTATTTTACTTTGCTATTAGGTGACTTTTTTCTCCTTCAATTTAATGATCACTTTGCTAGCCATTCACCTAACCTGCCATTTCACCAATTATTATTATTTACGGAAAACAGTCCTGATAATGCTGATTTTTGCATCTTTTGAACTGAAAATCTCTTTAATGATGGTTAATATTTTGAGTATAAAATCAAAATGCAGGTTGAAAATATACTAGTGACTGGACATAGCTGTTGCGGAGGCATCCGTGCCCTCATGAGCATGGAGGATGAAGAAAAATCAAGGTTTGGGATATAGTTTTTTATTTTATCCTCTAATTCACTGGTTTGTTTCGGTGTCATTGTTTGCTCTCAATGCTTATTGACACAAAGCCTCGTAAATCTGCATGATTTTCAGTAGCTTTATCAAGAACTGGGTCGTGGTAGGAAAAGCAGCACGATCAACAACAAAGGCCACTGCTTCTAACCTCAGTTTTGACCAGCAGTGCAAACACTGTGAAAAGGTGCTTATGATTATATTCTCTTTTATAATATGAAATACTGTATCCGCTTTGATACAAACCATTATTGTTGCTTATAGCCAGAATTTGACAGTTGAGGTCAGACAAACTAAAATTCCCATCTTCATGTGATATGTGTTCCCCAAATTGGAGGGTAATTTAACTAACACATCTAAATTTATACTGAATGCTACATGAAGAAAGAAAATGGAGTTAAAGTTTTGTTAATGAAATTATATCAGATTTTGAACTCGACCGTAGTGGTTTGAGTTTTACCCTGCAAGTTGAAAAGTCAAAGTGCCTGCTTTTGTATCTAAGAAGTTGAGTGTTTACTGTTACATTGGGTTTCATCCAACTTTTCAGGAATCAATAAATAATTCACTATTGAACTTGCTTACATACCCATGGGTCGAAGAACGAGTTGCAAAAGGCCTGCTTACTCTCCATGGTGGCTACTATGATTTTGTGGATTGTACATATGAAAAGTGGACCCTTGATTACCAAAGGAGCGATCCACACCAGGAAACCAATGGGTATGCCATAAAAAATCGTGAATTTTGGTCTTGATGGTCGTGTGGTTCTTATTCTTCTTCCTTTTAACAAGTTCATAAAAAAACTTTATAATTTCATAAGATTGTTGTTTGTGTTGTATTATTAAATCCAATTAGATCGAAATGAAATTTATGTATCCTCTCTATGTAACATAAATATAACTATTATTCAAAAGTAATGATAGTGGTATGAAGTGACAGTTTAACGCTTATGGCTTGAAACATATAATTCATGGATTGACAAATGCCCTTGTAGCATTTATAGATTTGATGAATTGTGTATGTTGTCCAATGCCGGACAAGTCAGTTATTGTGTTTATAGACGACATGGATTTACTCGAAGAACAAGGATGATTCCTCATGTCACATTGCAAGAGATAATTTAGAAAAGATAAATTGTATTTAAACTTCTCCAAATATACATTTTGATTTTAGAAAGTTAAGTTTCTGGCCACGTGGTTAATGTTGCAAGAATCATGGTACATCTCTAAAATATTTAGACAGACATGCAATGAAATCTTTTGAAGTTTTGATTAGAGGCTAGGACTTACCTGGGGTTAGTAGAATATTACTGTAGGATAATTCACGACTTTTCAAAGATAACATCATTGATTACAAAGCTAACTAAAAAGGAGATAAAATTTGATTTGGGCCATTTCAAAATTATGCATTTTAAGAGTTAGAAGAAAATATTAACACAAGCTCCTATTATGACCTTACATAAGATTGCTAAAGACTTGGTGACGTATTCTCATAAGCCTTACACTAATCATTGGGATGCGTATTCAAGCAAAAGAGTAAGGTAATAGCTTATGCTTCACACAAATTGAAATATCATGAAGCTTACTGTCTGGGTCCGAGAATAAAATCTTAGTTGATGTGACTTCAACTAAGTATGATGTGACTTCAACTAAGTATGATGATTGAATTAAAGATTATGTAGTGGATATACATAATCAATGATCATTAAATGCTAAAAATACTAATAAATGCTTTGCATATTGATGTTGGTAACAAGTTACAGTGGGTTCTAGGGTTTTCAGCACAATACGGTAACTTGATACTTGTAAAACATGGAACTTTAAAACTTCAAAACTTGAAATTTACAAAAGCAGTGCATACTATTCTATTTATAGGCTAATACAATGCATGTATAAAATGACTAAACTACCCTGACAAACTATACATCAGAATATTAGTCTAAGTACAAAAGATAATCAACATTTGTGAATGTTCATCCATATTAACTAATGCGGATGTCTTGATCTTCATCCACATTTCTTCTGTTGAGCTTTCGCATTAAGTATGTTATCAACATTGACTAACACAGATGAAAAATACTTAAGCGCATTTGTTTCTGTACTTCCGCATTAGTAAATGCAGATGAACAAATACTTAGCTGCATTTCTTCTACCTATCTGCATTAGTAAATGTGGATGAACAAATACTTGAATGTATTTGTTTTCTTGTCATCCGCATGAACTAATGCAAATAACCGACACATGTTGTAACACCCGGTTATTTAGAGTCAAAGAAAGAAAGAATAAAGTGAAGAAAAAAAAGAAAGAAAAAATATTTTACCAAAGTTGAGGGGTAAAAAGTGTCAAAAGGACAAAAAAGTTTGAAAGTGGGTGTAAAGTGGGCATGGCCGCCCAATCTCCTCATACAACATCCAGATTTTCAGATTTTTAGAGAGAGAAAGGAAAGAGCAGCAGAACTCTCGGATCTTTTTGAAGAAGTGCTGAAAATTCGAATTCAAGGTAAGAATTCATGGTTTTTAAGTGTTCTAAACTGGCCTTGCCTCGGTTGTATGCTTATGTGTGTTGTGTGTGTTTGGTAGTATGTTTTTAGCGGGTTTCTAGGTGGTTGAACTCAATTACAAACGAGTTTGGAAGAAGCCATACTCAAGAGCTGCAAAGGTGAGTTCTAGAACCCCTCTTTTACATGTTTTAACTGATTTTGGGGCTGGAAATGCATGAATGTATGTTTTTATAAAACTAGGTTTCATACCCATATGTTTGAATGTGTGTATGTTGTTGTTATGGTGTGATTGTGGACTATGTTCATGCTTGATGATGTTATGATTGTGTTTCTAAGGCTTAGAATGCACGATTTAAGCTTAGAACATGATAGAGGTTTGGGGACTAAATCTGATGTTAAGTGTGCCCTAGGCTGCTCATGCGCCCAAACAGTAGTTCATACGCCTAAGTTTAGAAAAACTGCTAAGTGTGAACAAATGCAGATGTGGAAATGCGGATGAGTAAGAAATGCGGATGAGAAAGTCAATGCGAATGAGAAAGTCAATGCGGATGAGAAAGTCAATGCGGATGAGAAAGTCAATGCGGACGAGAAAGTCTAAGTGTGAACAAATGCAGATGAGGAAATGCGGATGAGTAAGTCATGCGAATAAACAAATGCAGATGAGTAAGTTATGCGAATGAACAAATGCGGATGAGTAAAGTCAATGCAGGGGAACAAATGCAGTTGAGCATTGATAAATGCGGATGAGTAAAGTCAATGCAGATGAGAAAGTCTAAGTATGAACAAATGCGGATGAGAAAGTCTAAGTGTGAACAAATGCGGATGAGGAAATGCGGATGAGTAAAGTCAATGCGGATGAACAAACGCGGATGAGTAAAAGGAATGCGGATGAACAAAAAGGGAAATGCGAATGAACACTTAGAATATTTTCTAACTTTTTGGGGAAAAAGTGAAATATAGGCTTTGACTTGGGAGGTTCCCGAGGGTTCATGTAAGCTGACTTTTGTGGTCATAAATGATGTGATGGGCATCGTATGATGATGTTATGATGTATGATTGATTCTTATTCATGATGGTATGTATGATGTATGTTATGTATGTATGATGCCCTATATGATGATGTTGACTATGTATGATGATCTTCCTTACATTGTATGTTTATTTTCCCATGGTATTATGTTGAAGGTTAATGAATGAAATAAAAGTATTATGTAACGTAAAGTGGAAGATAATGAAAAGAGGAACATGATGAATGAATGCATGCATTAATGAACGAAGGAAAGTAAAGTAAGTCTTGCAAGCACTGTATGTCGAAACACGCCCAATGAAGGGTGTTAGTTCAACGGTGTGTGGGTTAGCTACCCCAGAAGGATGCACACCGGGGTTCGTCTTTATGACCGACCATCTGTATAGAACCTTTCCCTTACCCTAGATATTGTGGCCAGGTTGCTGTGCGCCATGACGGGGGTCTATGATAGACCCTGGCCCAGTATCAGCTTTATGCATGACGGTGGGCATAGCACATGACAATGGTACACTTGAATTTACCCTAGGTATTGTGGCTAGTCTGTTGTGCGCCATGACGGGGGGGCTTTGATAGACCCCAACCCAATACCAGCTTAATGCATGACGGTAGGGTAAAGGTCATGGTTTTTTATGGAATGAAAAGAAGTAATGATGAATGTATGAATGAATGTAAGAAAGAATGAATGAATGAAAGTTGATGAATGAATGATGAAGATAATAATGATATTATCTATGTGTACATGATGTGTGATCACATGCAAAAGTAAAAAATGGTTTTAATAAAAGTAAAGTATGTTTATCTTAAAACTAGAACTCACTCAGCAACGCTGACTTTTTAAGCATTTTCCAGTTGGCAGGTGAGCATTACTGAGGATGGTGCGGGGCAGCTACTTGGCATTTTGGATGGCATTCTTTTGTTAATGTTTTTGTATTGCAATGCGAACGAACGATGTTTTAAAATGAATGATTGTATTAAATTGCAAAAGCATTTATAATGAAATGAAAAGTTATTTTAATGTTCCGCTGTGATGTTTTATGAAAGTTAAATGTAATTATATGTTTTATGTGCAATGATTTACCAGTTGTTAGCGTCCCGGGAACGGGGCCTTGCACATGTCTTTATTCTTCTGTTTTCTTCACCCATATTACTTCTTGGACTTATGGGAGATTCCAACAGAATAACCTTCAACCACCTCTTGAATTGGCATGTATGATCCTTTTAGGGTAAAAAAACTCCCCTTAAGGAATATACAACCTATGTACATTAAGGGTTTGAGAGTGGTGGAGGTTGCGAAGATTCTATTGGTTCTTCTATAGCTACTTGGGCTGTTGTGGATGTGGCTGGTGCTGGTTTTGCTAGTGAAGGATCTAATTTAGCCTTGATCACATTTGAGAAGTTTCTAGCTTCATTCATCTTGTCTCCGCTAAGCAAATAGATCTTCATTTGACTCATAGTGTGAACAACCTTAATGGGCATCTGCCTTAAAGATATGGGTTCCCACACAGATACAATGGAAAGCCCGTCTCTATGGATCAGTAAATATCCATCAACATCTACCTCTAGCTTCACTATGTTTTCCCAGCTGGAGAGGAACTTTCTTCCTTTTTCTTTGTTCTTTCTTTTTGTTAATTCTGTCATAGGCTATCTTTAGAATCTGAATGCATTTCAAAAAGAAATACATATCGGTTTCTCCAAGCTTGTTATCTATTTCTCTAAAGTGTGTTTGTAAATATGTAGTGGATATAGGATTCATCTAACAATCTCATCTCATATCCACTAAATAGCCGTATTTCAGATAATTATTTTCCTCCCTATTTTCTTTCAATCCCAACTCATAAGTTTTCTTATCATAGAACACATTTAAGATTAGTTTGGACTTATGGGTTCTAGAAACCATCCTACTTTCTAATGATTCAGTTGGTTTTACATTCAACTCTGGAAATACCAACTCTTATGTTCCTTTTGTCTTCTTCTTTCAAGAGGACTATGGAATGATTTGTCTTTCCTTATGCATATTGCTTTTAAATATTTGAAGTTGTTTGTTTTCTTGAATGCTTTTAGAATATCTTCAAACTCATATCCTCTATACATGGCATTATGATTGATTAATTCCAGCTCAGCCAATTCTTTTAGATCATATATCAACAGGAGTTCACCAGAGTGTAAACTCTATGAAGAACTAAACTAAACTTGAGACTCTTTTCACCATGAACATGTTTCAATCACTGTCATACTTCCTGGTAATAATTTTAACATCTAACTTGCCTTCCGGAGTAGACACACCCTTAATCATCTTTGGAGTGGTTAACCTTTTATGCAGCTTCAATTGAGAGGGTTCAATTAACCATTCAAGATCTCTGTGTATCATGGGTGCAAAGACATTATGGTCTTTGGTAGTGAGTTGGACATCTTGAGCTGAAATTCTAGTTCTGGGTTTCCTCCTTACAACCTCTTCTTCATTAGTCTTTAATCTTTCTTTCTTTTCTTTGATATCTTGAGGATTGAAGCTCTAATGAAATTTGTCTTCATATTGCCTAGTTTTCTTCTTGTGAATACTTGATTAGATAGATAATCTTTCATTTCCCTATCTGTCATGCTGTAAGGATCGGGATAATGGGATAGAGGCACCTTAGACTGTTGAGTTTGTGTTAGAGAGAATGAGATTGGTGACCTGTCTGTCTTCTTTTCATAATCAATCCCATAAGTAGGGTCAAGAATTTTATGCATCTTTTAACTTCTTCTACCATTCCTTCATATGTCATCCCAAAACCTCATCAACATCATAACCGTGGTTAATAAAAAACACAGCTTTAACTGTAAGATCATCGGTCTGATCCTTCTGAACCATCTATTCAACAGATGACTCAACCTTTGTAGGGTTGTCTTTGAACAACTTCATCAATCAAGGTTTCCCAATAGCCTCCCTCTATATCTTCTTCCTCAAGGACTATCACCTCAATATTGTTCTTCAATTGTTCCTCAGTCTTCTCATGCTCATATAGAAACTGAGCAATAGCAGTAAGGCTTCTTGGATCATCCTTTTATTCTTTGGATCTGGTTCCTCTTCTACCATAAGCCGTTTTCCTTTGGCCTTTTCAGATAGGTACTTCCTCTTTCTGGATTATGTATGCATACAAGGCCAGATGAAGAGGGTACAGAGTCTTTAGCTTCATGTTGCTTCTTTTCTTTTTCAACTTTGCTTCTTTTCTTTTTCAAGTTTTTCAGCTTCTTCTTTCTCTCTAAGCTCTTCACACATTCTCATTATGAGTTCATTTTGTTCATCAGTCAATGAGATTGCAAGAATAGTCTGTAAGCTTAGTTCATCTTCTAAAGGCATAAGGTTAAGGGGCATGACCACTATTAGTTCAACTGGAGCTCTGAGATCTCTAACAAAATCCCAGAAATCTTCAGTAATAATTAACTCTTTGGAAGAGTAGATGTCTACGTCTTTAATCATTTCTTTTATTTTTAGACTCTCCATCAATCCTTTCTTTATGAGTATGACCAAAGTGAACAACCATAGACATGCTTTCATCTTCCTCCCTAACATCACTGTGTTGAGTTTGCTGAATAGTCTTAATAGTTCTCTGTCTCTTTGATGGTGGAGAGTCATCATCATAATTACTGCTCTTACCAGAGACATTTTCATCTTCTTTTGATTCTTTTCTTTTTTGAGCCTCATCATCCTTTTCCTTATTAGTATCATCATCATTTTTCTCATCTTTTTCTTTTACCAGTTCTTCTTTAATATTAATCAACATCTCTAGTTCGGAAACCCTTTTTGTTAGAGCTTCTATCGGTCTATATGGATATGATATAATATCAGATTGGACATCAAGGAGATTCTCTTGTTCTTCCATTGCGAGAGTTTGAATGGTTGTAGTATCCAAGTGTCCACTGATTTCTTGTTTTGCCTGTTTTAGGGCCGCTTTAAGTCTATCAATCTCTTTATTTTTTTCTTCTTTATCAGACTGATATTTGGCTTTCAGCTCTTTTAATTCTTTTTCCTTCTCATCTAGTTCAAGGGGTCTATCTCTTATGATCCCAGATCTTCTATCTAAAAGTTTCTCCATTATGACTACATTCAGTAATAGCTTAGAGATCGTTTCATCGTTGGCATCAAGATGGTTTGACTTTAGATTCTACAAAGCTTTCTGAAGCACTGGCCTCTGAGTGTACTTGTCCCTTAGGCCTTTGAAAATTAAGATGATGATCCTACTCATCCAAAGATGATTCAGACCCATATGATGAACTGGTAGATTCACCCGATTCAACATATGCAGCTACAACTTCTGGTGAAAATGGGTAGGAGATATGTGATAAGAGTGAATTAGAGATAATGGAGGAGAATGAACAGGTGATGCTCTAAAAGGTGATGGAATTTCAGCATCTTGAATTGAAGGCCCAATGTGAAGATCACAACCTACATCAACCCATGATGACACATGCCTTAGTCCTTCTTCAGCTGTTTTAGCATGCTTTTCGACAGGTTGTTGATCATGAGCGGCTGGATGCTCTTCAATAACTTCCTCAGCTTGTTTTTCATGAACTTTTTTTGGATTAATCTATTGTAACATCCATGGAAGTAAGGAAGAAAGTTCCATATAGAAGTTCCTTGGATCTCTTTTCTTGATATACTTGTAGGATTTAGCATTATAGTAAGGAATGTCCATCCCAAGGCCTTCTGCTACAATATCAGGAATAGCTTCATTGATGAAGCCTTGGATGAACCGTGGATACATCCAGAACATGTGTCTTCTTTCTTCTTGAATGTTGGAGACCAGGCCATTGAACACATAAGAAGAAATGTTAAATTGTCTGTTAGTGCATAACGCACAAATCGCTAACGATGAAGTGATGGGCATCTCATTCCAACCAGTCTTCCTTTGACATGCAATATTGGAATAGATGAATTAGGAATCTCCACTGCAAGTCAACTAACCCCTTGACTATTTGTTTTCCCTTAAAAACCCCTTTATAACCAATGTTGGCAAAGAAGGTGATGATGTCATATTCTTCAAGTTCTTGGGGAGAGTTGGCATTATCCTCAAACCATAGACACCATCTCACAGTTTGTTCAAAGATGGCTAATGTATGATCATCAGTGCTAATTCCTGATATGATAATCACACTAGCTATTTCAGTCACTTTTAGCTGTTACTCAGAATGATCTGATGAAGTTCTCGTAGATGATTCGTCTAACAGTGATGGCATGTGATATTCTTGTTGTGGAAATAAATCTGATCATGTCTCTTAAACCCTTAGAGTTTGGCACATGAGGATCAAGGTATCCATTGTCATTGTAGAGCTTGCTCCAAAGTGAAGTTTGCCATAGATTCTACAATAGAGACACATGTGTTAGTAATTTATTAACAATTATCAAATTACACAACTAAGATCATGTTTGACTTTCTCAGGTCAAAATTGAGAGCTCAATGGTTATTGTTCTATAGGAATTTGACCTATCTTTGACTTTGTGATGAATAACCATTTGTGTTATGTTTTATGCTTATTTTCAATAATATTTGTTATTTTAAACATCTTTTAACACTAAAACATTGGATTTGATTACATATTTTTAATTCTCGGTTCCCCTATTCATGTAGTTAACTTAGGGTTTGAAACTTGGTTGTTCTTTGTTATTCACATTAATATCAGTTTCATTGAACTCAAAAATGTCATTGAAATACATTTTTCATGGTTAATTTTATGAAATTTTTTAACCTACAGTTCTATGTTCATCACTAGTTCAGTATTCAAGGTTTACGAATCCATCGATAATTACCTTGTTTCAATACTACTCTAGCTAAGAATCAAACGAGAGATGAAATGGAGTTGGATGAAAAATCGACACACTAAGTTTGTGATGATTTGGATGATGGATAAAGATTAGTATGAAAAACTGCTCTTCGCACTATAGGTTCACACAAATTTGAAAAGTATTAAAGGACTCCCATTACTATGCTTAAATAGTCGAATTAATGGCTTTCTCAAACTTTGCAGGTGTATGAACAAATGTGGAGGTTTTAATTTTTATTTGTAGCAAATGTGGAAGTTTTTGACTTGTGCGCATTTTTGTATTGTGACAAATGCGGAAGCATAAAAGCTTGTTAGCGTTTGACCTTGTAACAAATGCAGAAGAACATTTTAACTTGTTTGCATTTATATCATCAAATACCGATGAACAATTTAGTTATCCATATTTCTTGACTTTCTATCACATTAGTTAATGTTAATGCTGATGGATGTTAGTATTTCTGTGCTTTGTATTATCCATCCGCATCAACTAAGGTTCAACCACTTATCATGATAGAAGAGTGTGAGCACAAGATTTATTTTTTGTACAAATACACTACAATGTTATCTTCATTGATTATGTCAACTGCATTTGGGAAATGTGGCTGAACAAAACTTAACCACATAGCGAAATGCGAAAGAACACATTTTAACCACATAGAGAAATGTGGAAGAACAAAATTTTGTCTGCATAATTTTCCTTGATACTTTCAGAAATTGTTGTACGCATTTGTTTGGAAACAAATACGGAAGACTTAACTTGTTCGCATTAGTTTCATTTGGGTTGTTCTTGCACAAAACTATTACTCCCATTGGTTATATGCATGGGTTACCTTTAACCGCATTAACCAATGATTTTACCCACATTAATATTTGAACTTGTCAAGAATTAATGTTTTGCTAGTGGATAGTGTTGACTGTTTTTGTATTGATGCTTTGACTTTTATGAATGCGTGTCTTCTGCTTTGAATTTTATGAAGATGTGTTTGTTTCTTTGACTTTTATGAAGTTTAACTTTTGCTTGGATTGCTAATTCATGCTTGAATTGAAGTGTACACTAGATGTGATACAAATTTCCTAGTTTTGACCGATCTTGGACTTTTATGGTTCCAAATATCAGCATATACTGAGATACTACAGTATAACTTCCACATCAACACAGTCATTTTTCTGATTTTATATTTCTAAGAAAAGCAACAACTGTACATAATAATCAAAATTTTTATCACTCCTCCAAAAGTTTATATCCATCCAGGACAAAAACTTTAAAGATTTAAAATTTTTAAAGGAAAATATTTTTGTAAATTTTTTATTTTCTTATCTATACATGGATAGGAAGTATACCTTACATGAGATCATATCAATCTTACTTTTCACAAGTGCAAGCAATTGTTAGTAAAATAGACATAATCATGAACATATTTTGATGCTTGTGATCTTTATCATGTTTTAAGTGAATTGAGTATACAACATTACCTCACACTCAAAAGCATGGCAAGATAAACCACCCATATGAAATATATGGTAGAACTTATTCGCAACTTAAGTGACGAGGTCATTTAAATTATGAACTCTCAAATTGTTTTGAGGTAGATTGATCTTCATTGGGATTCTTTTACTTTGATCTTTTTATTTATTTGATCCACATTAGGATTCTTTTTGCACTTCATTTTGAAAGGTGATTCTTGTTGGGATTCTTTTTGTTGATTCACAAGGAATGTAGTTTTTATTAATTTCCAGGTTGGATGTTTTCCACATTGGGAATCTTTTTGGATCATGACATCAACACTATTGCAGGATCGTTGTTGAAGGGTGTAAGTTACAACACAACAATACAAAGAGGAGATTAACTAAACTTTAATCAAATAGTAAACTGGATTAACCAAGTTGAGACACTAAGAACACAAGTAATGCAAGAGACAGAACACAAAGAACACAAGTGTATGGTTTTCAAGAATGCAGTATATTGCTTTCTCTATGTTCTATTACAAGTGTTACAAAGCATATATAAAA
>BJCM01206898.1:0-36964 GCA_018326385.1 Flaveria bidentis | reverse complement strand
AATGTGTAAATATTTTTGTGTATTGAGTTGAAAACATGATAAATAGTTGAGTAATGAGTATTAGACTAGAAATATAGTTGAAGTCTTATTCGGATTATTCGATATCCGAATAATCCGAATAACCCGAATAAAAAAATTGTGAAATCCGAAATCCGATCCGAAATCCGAATAAGGAATTCGGATTTGGATGAGATCCGATCCGAATATCCGAATAAGGATTCGGCTCGATTTATTCGGATTTGGATACGGATCGGATTTCGGATAGTTTCGGATATCGGATTTTTTGAACACCCCTATGATATGCCATCATCATGACATTCACTTGGATATTTTTTTGCGATAGTCATACCATTATGATACACGGAATTACCTTTGATCTAAAACTTTATGTAAAAATAAGACAATTTTAGTACTAGACTAGTTGGTTATAGTCCCAAAAGACTAGTGTGTAGTAGACTAGCTCGAGTGTGCAATATGCTAGTCGAGAATACATCCCATTAATGGGTACGCTAGAGGAACAAAAGTGGTCGATGACGGTGTAGAGTTATGGCTATAAGGAACGAAACTCACACACATTGGTTAATTTCACAGTACAATATGATTTTTCTAACAAATAGTATATGTAATTAGATCAATAACAACAAGGTTATTTTTTATTAGCTCCTTAGATTTTAATGCGTTTGTTAAATTTTGTGACTCCTATATATAAGATTGAGGTCGATTAGTGTGTTGGGAGTGCCATTGTCACCGTAAAAAGATGATTATAACACTAAATGAAGGAAAAGTTATAGCTTTGAAATGAGCAATACATTATACTTAGGTTACCGATTTCTTGTTATTATTAAGTTTCTTTTCACCAATTATGATTGTTCATGGATAATTACAATTTTGTTGCTAAAGAAACCACTGATCGAATGTTAGGATTTGAGTAACTGCATGGAGGAAGAAGGGAATTCTCTTGTTAGGAGTCGTCACAATGGTGTAGTGTTGTTTCTCGTATTCTTGATCCGTGAGAAACACGGAAAAATTGTTAAAAGGTCCACAAGATTGAAACCCCACATACACTTTTTCTTCTTCAAGTCAATATAATACAAAAGATTAACAAGTACGAAAATATTACAAGTATAAAATCATATAAGTTGTGTGTAGAGAGGAAATGGACCAAACTCTAATGGGATGGCTGGTAACAGGTCATAGCTTACTAAATCAAATCCAAAATACAAATACACAAGTTTTTGAGTCTAATCTGGATACAAAATCACTCAAGCAAATTAAGTAACAACAATGAAAACATCAAAAACACAAATATTAGATTAAGAAAGAAATATGTAAAAGCTTGAATGGAGGACTACTGCAACGATGAATGATGGCCGGAAACTGGGCCGACTCGCCGGAGGTCGGAGGGTGCAGTGATGAGCAATGGTGTCCTGGACGAGAGAGGAGGGGTGTCTTGAAATTTCAGATCGATAGTGGATTTTGTGGGGAGGGTTTTGGCTAATGTAGTAAACTTAAGGAGATAAAAAGTTAATTTTATAAATATTAAAAAGGACTACTGCGAGAGTCGAACCCATGACCCAAGGTAAGCAGCTTATCTCCAATATATCATGTTGGACTCACCATTTGTTATTGTTAGCAAGTAACTTGCATAAGTCATGAATGTATTACTATTAAGTATTAAATATGGTACCTCACCCTCTATAACATTTTGAGATATATGATATTTGGATACTATTATTAAATATGGTATCTTTTAGGGGTTATGTATGAATATGTGAAATAAACAAAAATCTTCAACCAGACAGAATTAATATACTTAAATACGTTGGTCTTCAAATTAATTATGAACCAAAAATGTCTTACCATTGATGAAGTCATGAATCGTTGAATACCCTAAGGCTAACACTTGTATCTTGGTAGTACACTATGCTGTATTGCTTGTACGATTTCACTAGTAAATGACAGAATTGCCGCTGCTTATGCAACTCCATGAGACCATGACCCCATTTGCCTCTATTGATCCAGTGATAAAAACAACTTTTTTGAAGCTAACTGAAATTTCCAAATCCACACACACCTACAAAACCCCCATTTCAGAATGCCTCACTGATGCTTCAAGAACACCCAATTTCTAAAGATATATTTATGCATTGCAACAGTTATTTTCTACTAATGTATTAAAGAAGCACTTACAGCTTTGGGTAATGTGAGGTAAGTCTGCTAAAAATCATCTTTTTTATTGTTCAGATTACCAAAGATTTTGTTTTGAAATTAAACTCTGTTTAGTTTCATTTTATCTTGGTATTATTTTTAAGTTAAATATTTTGGAATTTGAATTATTTATGTGTTTTGAGTTGATGGGGTCTGATACAATAGCAAATTAACCTCTCAAAAAACAATCTTGATGAATTCTTGAAAAAGTTTGAAGCTTCTTGTAGCATTCGAATCCGCTAAAATGCGCTTGATTGAACCCATTATCAAGCAGCAGTCCCTTTCACCTCCTACCCATCATTCTAGCAATTCCACTTTGTTTTTTGCCAAAAACATAGTGATTATTATAGTGGTTATGGTTTTTGTTTGTGGTTTGCTCCACTTTCTTCTGAGATTTATCATGAACAAGATTAGATTATCCTCAAATTCTCATCATCAATCCTCAAGATTTCAAGAAAGTGGTTATAGTGATGGTGATGGGGATGCTGCTGTTTATCAAAGGCAATTGCAACAACTCTTCAGTTTACATGATTCTGGCTTAGATCAATCCGCCATTGATGCTCTCCCGGTGTTCGTGTACAAAGAATTAGTGGGGTTTAAAGGACATCATCATTGTGCTGTTTGCCTCTGTGAGTTTACAGAAGATGACAATCTGAGGCTACTTCCAGTATGCAGCCATGCTTTCCATACTCATTGCATAGACACTTGGTTGCTCTCAAACTCAACCTGTCCTTTATGTAGAGGAAGCCTTTTCACACCTGGGTTTTCTATTATAAATCCAGTCTTTGACTTTGACTTTGGCTTTGACCATGACCACTCAAGGGAAGAAGATTATGACCAGCATGAGGTTTCCAATTCAAGCAGCTTTCTTGATGGGGGTTCTGGTAATATCAATCAATCTGAAACTGAAACTGAAAGGGTGTATCCAGTTAGACTTGGGAAATTTAGAGCGATTAGTGGTGAGAAAGAAGAAGATAAACTAGAGGTGGGACAAACTAGCAATGGAAATCTTAATGAAAGAAGGTGTTACTCAATGGGATCTTATGAGTATGTAGTGGCAAACTCAGATTTACAAGTGGCTTTTTGTGCTGATAAGGGTAAGATTGGAAATAGTGATTTGAGAACTGAGAAAGATAAGAGCAAGGGGAATAATAGCTCCATTGATGAGGGCAGAAATGGAAAGGAAATCAGCAATGGAAGTAAAGGTGAGAGCTTTTCTGTTTCCAAGATTTGGCTTTGGTCCAAGAAAGATCATCATAAATTTCAAGATTCTTCAACACCCATATGGTCGTATCCTCTCTCTGTGTAAGCTCACCATGCTAGTCAAAATATATGAAATTGCTTGTATTCTTTTTTCTTGATTGGTTATTTATTTAGTTTTTTTCTTCAAGATTTGGAAACCCTTAAGTAGATCAATCTCTTACAGAATGTATGTTTTTAAGCGTAGTTGATCAAGTGTTCTAGCCAACGGTAGACTGTCGTTTAATATATTGGCGTACAATTAAGTGTTGGAACATATAACCAACTTCAAATGGATTAATATGCTGACTTGTGGTACTATTCAAAATGTGAAAACCACTTTAATTTTTCTTGAAAATTGGTAGAGTTACATGGGAAAACAATGGTGGGATCCAAGAAAAGTGATGGTGATGAGTGGCATTCATGAAATTAACAACAAAAGAGTTGACATAAGAGTAGTACTCATGACTTGTAGGGTAATCATATATGGACTGAAAGAATTTCTTCAACCACTAGCTTTATTTTGCATCATATTTCTTAAAATATTAATTTTGTCCCCTGCTTGATCACTATCCTGTTTATGTAAAAGTAGAAAGATTGTTAGCAAGCATCAGGTATAACTGATGACAAAAAATATTAGCATCCAACAACATATTACCTCTTGGAATTGTCATATGTATAGAGTATAGACATCAGATGGCTTGTTTCTAAAGGTTGCTTCAATGTCAATCGTTTGTGGACTTCCAGGTCACATTTAAAAGTCAAACATTGTGGTTAACACTCAATAGGCTACTATAATATGCAACAATAGGCGGATATATATATTTTTTGAAAGGCTAACTCACCCAGCCGATCATCTTCACTACTTGAGTACGAAACCCAAGACCATACTCAGAAGGAAACTTACCTTAAGTGAGAAAACCACTAGCCTAACCTGAAACCTCTTTTTTTTTTGTCACATGTGAGACTTGAACATAAGATCTTTCCATATTTTAATAAAGTATCGAGGTATCTCATCTCAATCATTTGAGCTGAGGATCGTTGCAATAGGCAGATACATAGAACCGCCCTCTCATGTTAAAAAACTTTTTAATAATCTCAAGGAAAAGTTGTTTGCATAGTTTGAATCAAAGATTAAGAAATATGGACCAAATCCATCATAGGTGTTGAGACACCATCACAACTAATTAAGATAATAAGTAATTATAATTACCTGGCTATTTAATGTCATCTTGCTAAGTAAACTTTAAAACTATTACAATTTATAAAACACTTAAATCGCTAATAATCATCACAACTTCGAACAACAAAGCACATTCAAACATTGTACCAATACTATTCATAAACTTGGGTAGTTGGGAGTGATAATAAGATCATGTTGATTATGATTATTGGGGCTCAACTTATTAGTTTAGGAGTAGCTACAAGAAAACCAATTCTAATTTGACTACTACTTTAAATTTCATTTTTTTCAAGATATTTGGATCATGGAAGAAAAAAAAATAAAGCACTTAATTAACAAGTTGGTTACAATGAAACAGAGATCACAGAGACATTCTTGATCCCACAAGCACATTTTTATTTTCATAGCATTTAATAATAAATATATATGCCACCCCACCTTATTCATGTAAACACACCACCCTAAAATACTATTTATTTGAATTATTAATTGGCCCACCAATGTGATATATGGCTTTATCATTAGAAAATAGTTTCTTAATTTACACCCTGTTAAATAGCTTGTCCATTGTTTTTTTAAATAAATAATTTATAATATTTATAAAAAGACACTCTTTAAAATAACTTATATTGTCATATTAAGATGTAGAAACAACAAAAATTTCTGCAGAAATTTAATATTCACTTTTCATAACAATGGCAGCTCCTTACAAATACATCCCCCTCCAATGCTGCAACATATATGATATATAAAACTCTACTACTATACTCATACAACATTGCAAATTTACTTATCACAATGAATAATTCCCAATACCCGCGGTTTATTGCATAATCGATCAATCGCCACGAACAACACCACGAGAACGAGACCTCATCCTGCCATGATGATCATAAACTGGATTCCCATGATCCAATGGCTTTATGACCATTGATTCAGCTTGTTCTTGAACAGCTCCAAATACAATCTCTTTGGTTTGCTCTGAACTTTGTTCATAGTAGGTTTCAGGCATTGAAGAATAATATCTGTTGTGATGTTGCTGCTGCTGCTGTTGTGGTGGTGGAGGTTGTTGTTGATAATGTTGGTCCCATCCGCTGTAAAGATGACGACTTTGACGAAATTGTTGTATCTTTTCAGCATCGTTTGTCATAAAGGGGTATGTTTTTTTAGGAGTCGGGGATCGGGTCTCTATAGATGGGGGAGGCTCGTCCCCGTCTGGGATCACATAGCTATCTTGAACAGGCCATGAGTTTGACCCGTATTTATGGTCTTGGTGAAATGGTGGTTGGTTTTGGTAGTGATAGTTGAGTTGCTTCCTTTTGAAGCCCGGGAAGATGTTTGACAAGATTTCTGAGAATGATGAGGTGGCGTTGGCCATGAGTTTCCCGAGAGATGCAATGAAACCTTCTTCTTGTCTTTCTGGCTCGTTTTCTGACGGAATCAGTGGCGGCCTTACTGATGATTTCTGGTATGGTGGTGTTGGAACAATGTTTGTTTTCATTGTTTTCTGAGATTCATCCTTCAAGAAATTAACCATGAGACAGGTTTAATATGATCACTGATTTTGAAATAGGTACATTTTGGCGTTGGTGGTCAGACAGAGTAACATTTGACTTCGAAATTAACATGAATTTTAGGAATTTGTGAGAAAAGACTGCTAAGGTGTTTCAAACTCAAAGCGACCAGTTGCTATGTATACCAGCTTTTATAACAATTACTATAAACAGGAAGACTTCGGTGACAAATAATCGAAGAAACCAAACAAAAAGTGACATCTGAAATATGAAGAATGCTTTATTTGACCACAAAAATGTATGTCAGTTTTAATGGAGTCAAGAACCTAGTACTTACCGTTTGACTGAAAATCATGCTACCAACTCTGCGTTGCAGCAATGCAAGCATGTAACCAAAGAAGCCTGCGGCAACTAAAACCGCAATCCCTGCAACAAGTTTCACAATGTTTAATTAATGATCAGTTATCACCAGGAGTCAAGCTTCCTTTCAAAGCTACATCTTCCATCAAAACAGCAAGATTTTGTGTTTCAGAGAATATAAAAGGCCATTGACATGCCACATATAAATTAATGGCTTATGGCGTATTGACCAAGTTCAACAAGTATATCTTTTTGTTGGAGGGTATTTCATATTTTTCCCAATTTCATTAAACCAGGTAACATGTCAAGCATTCAAATGGATATCAATTTACCGATAGGGAAACCGCTTCCATACTGATAAGCACAATCATCAAATGGTAGTTGGATCTCACGGATGGCTTGGTTTCCTCTGTCTATAACAAGAAGAGAACAGCTACTTGCAATGTAGACAACATCAAAATCGTTAGAAAATCGAGCATCTTCACTTGGTCCGTCTACGTGTCCCCCACGACCCACTTTCCCGCCTCCTGCAATTGTTGTCACCCCTATACCAAAATAATAATAATCAGTTTTATTCATTCAAACACTCAAAAACAGTTTATCTGCTTCTTAAAAAAGCAATAAGAAGATAAGTTGCTTTTAATAAGCAATCCCAAGCAGACCCTAATGTAGATCATTGGAACACATGTTTTCTAATCAATTTTGAACAAGATTATCATATCAAATGGTTGCAAACGAGAGACAACCAAGTGCATAAGTAAGAGAACTAAGACAACACCATGTATGCTAAAGAAAAATTGTTCGACGCCATTTTCATTAGTTTTTCATCTCATGGGCCGCGTTTAATTACCTGCATCACTTATTTTCCTAATTGCCATGTTGTCGGTATCAGCAATGTATATGTTTCCTTTGTCATCAACTGTAAGGCCTTTCGGTTGGTTCATTTTAGCTTCTCTAAGCTTCCCGTCTACATGTCCTGCATAACCATCTGCTGACCCAGCAACCAATTTTGGTCTACTATCTGAAAAGATTCACATTATTTTATCACAATCAAAATATAGTGACATGTACATCATACAAACAAAAAGTGAATCAATGATCATCTCCAATTTGATAAATACACACAACAAGATCATCTTACAAAAGGGGGAAACAATGTGAAATAAATTGGATCTAACTGCATTATTATTAGGACCCACAAAAAGAAAATGTTAAATAAGTGAATGGGCATAGTAAACTTACAGAGAGACAAAGAGGAAGAGATCTTGTACAGATTGCTATTAGCAGAATCAAGAACAAGAAGCTCTCCATTAGGCAAAACCTCAACAGCATGAGGTTCAATCCCAAGCTTACTTCCATCAAAGACCGTATCAACACTATACCCACCCTCAAATTTCATCAATGGCCGCCCCGTAATTGCTAAAACAAACAAAAACACACAAAAAAACGAAATCAAAATCACCATTGTCGGTAACAATTGCAGCATTAAACTAAAGTATAGACCAGATTGACAAACAATTGAGCATAAACAGCACAGTAAATTGTTAAAGCAACAAAAACCCACAAAGAAACAAACTCAAAACCACCATTTGTCGGTAGCAATTGCAACATTCAACGAACAATAAGACAGAATTGACATACAATTGAATGCAAACAGGAAAAACCGACAACGATTAAACAAAAACATCACCGTTATGGGCGATTGTTGCTATAGATAAAATGAAAAAAAGAAAAAAAAACAGAGATCCATTACATGGTCTGGTAGTAGTTTTGAGCGACCAGGCCCATTTCATCAAAGCAGAAGCAACATTTGAGAAAACCCCATTAACAACCCCTGCAAAAAGTGCAAGTACAAGTGAAAATCAAATACAAGAATTGCAGATCCCATGTTAAGAGATGAAAAAAGATTCATGAAATGTGGTGCACACTCACTTGGAGATGGAGCAGCAGATGATACAGCAAGCAAGAGCAAAAGAGAAAGTGAGAAGACAAACACAATTTTAGCTGCCATTGTTGTGAAGAAGTGAAGAGAATCAGAATAGAGAGGTGGTGTGCATTACAATTCACAGATGAAGTGAAAGTTGAAACCCTAATGAGAATCTGAAAGAGGTTTGTTGGTTAAAGATTGGGAAAAATGTGTGCTTTTTGATATGAAAAGGAGTGGGGTTTTGGGGAGATGTGTGAGAGGAATTGATAGAAGGGGGTTGCAAAAGATAAGAAATGAGCAGAGGGAAGTTACTATTGCACTATTGCTGGTGGAAGACACTGGTTGGACTTCTGAATGATTTTGAAATGTGGCAATTTTTTAAATGTTATTTTATTAAGTATTCCTTACCGAGTCGGAGGTTTCTTTGGAAACGGTCTTTTTATCTTCCAAAATAGAGGAAAGACTCGCCATCATCTACCCCTCTCAGACCCTGCTCTTGAGTGGGATTTACTAGGTATGTTTGTTTGTTTGTTTTCTTAAGTATTCATATTGAGTGTTTTATTTACTTTAAAACAAATAATTTGATTCATAGGTTGTAAGAGAGACTTCAGGTTAAGATTTTGAAATTTAGCGCTTTTATTAAAACTTATAACATTGATTTTGAATATAGATGGAAGATGTTTGTGAACATTAGAGGAGTAAACTTGTCAAGTTGGCTTGCAAACCATTTGGGATCGACTTGAAAATTTTTAAAATCGAGCTAAAATCAAACGAGGTCGAGCTAGAGCTCAAGCTTATATTATGGAGCAGAAACTTAAACTCGTTTGACAACATTTTCATTCTAACATACTTATCTATTTTGTCATATAATGTTTTTTTTTTCTACTAAGTTTTATGTATAACTGAATGCTACGTTTATTACATAAAAAAAGAAAAATCTTGTCACTAAGTTGGTTACTCAAAATGCTTAATAGAATTAAACATGTTTCAAAACTAAACTACATTGAGTGAATGACTTTTTGTGGTGGTGGTTTTTTTAACTTTTTTCTCTATTCTTTTCTGTTGGTAGCAAATCATATCTTGACATTTAATGCCACTGGTATACCTGCATTTTCATATATTTTAATTGTTTAAAATTTGGTTTCATTTTTATAAGATCATACCCGGAATAGCGTGTATTAAAACAGCGCTGATAAGGTTGAGGGTTGTGTTAACTGCGTATCCTCTTCATTTTTATTTGTTGTACCTCTTTTAATTTGTTACAATAATAATATAAATTTTTTAATAAAAAATTATGAGTATTAATTTTAATCTACCGATACTTATAATCTCTAGATGTTGAATATTGACAACTCAATAAACTCGCATCAAACTAACAAATGAACTTAAGCTTATCCAAGATAGCTTAAGATTTTCTTTTTCTTTTTCCTTTGATAGACGCCGAACTAAAATTATATCACTTTTCATATCTCTCGTCTTCATAATCAACGTTAGACATTGCTTTTGACTGTCTTTATATGATATCTCACCTTCTATGGCTGCAAAAAGCATCAATGATAGTGGTCCTATCAATAAATAAAGTAAAAGAGTTAAATTTATGTATGATTTTTTCATTTTATTAACTCGAAGTGTTTATTTAATCGATCTGATACAGTTTACTAACTAATATGTTTATACTTTCATTGCAGATCAAAATTATAAAAAAGTAATAACAATTCAAAATCAATTAAAATAAGAGTTTTATATCAGTGGTGTTAAGAAGAAGGGATATGTAAAAATATCATATTTAGAAACTAAACCACGATCACAATAATTGTAGAGGAATTGTTATAAAATGATAAATAACTTGAAAACTTAAAAGTCACAAATACGCTTTTAGATTGAATCTATTTTGGTTCACACCAAATATTCAATTGGATAAAACTCAAGTTCTGAAATCAAAGTATGAATTCGTGTGTGTTTTTAAAAACGTGAACCAGAAGAAGAAGACCAATCTTTATAAATTCAAAATTATTCATGGATAGGGAAATTGCCTTTGGTAGTTTTTCTCATTCAAAATTACATTTTTGACTATCTAATTTCACATGTGAAATTTCAGGAAAAACAAATTTTAGTGTATTTTTTATAAAACAATGTTTACCAAAATAAATCAGCTCGACCCCAGCCAGGGGCTCTGCCCCTTGGACCCCGCTAGGGGCTGCTGCCCCTTGGAACCCGCTCCTAAGGGCGCTGCCCCTGGACCCCCGTTGCTCAGGGGCTTCGCCCCTAAGAAAATTTAATATCAAAGATCATAATAAACACAAACAAACGTGCACTCCGCACCTCCTAACTTGTTTGATGAATATTATGATCACATTGGTATTAGTCAATCTAATTATACTAAAATATCTAACAATAACCCTCAAGAATCGCCTAGTATTTGGTAATATATTTGTACATAAACTTCAACTATGATATGACAGATTTATATTACTATATAAGAGCATTCATGGTGTGTTCTTCGTATATATGTGAGTGGATGTTTTATGTTATGTGATATGATTGTAAGTGATTGTAAGCGAAAAATATAAAAAATTCATGGGGATTGTATTATGTTTTCTCATATTTAAGAAAACATGATACAACCCTCATAACTTTTAAATATTTTTTTAAGTGATTGTAAATAGATGAGACAGAAAATATAATGATTAAAGTATGAAAATATTTTGTTTAATTGAAAATAAGAGATAAAAGTACCGTTGTGTAATTATAAGGATGAGTATGTGAAATGAATAGCGAATGCTTTAAAACATCTATTTGTACGCAATTGTAATTGTACTTGAAATTTAGGAAGCCAAGTTCTTATATATAAGGTATAAGTGTTTTATGCAATTATAATCTAGTGCCCCTCATTTAATTAATTTGTTTTAATTAATACATTTTTTATTCCATGTTATTATAGATTATTTCATTATGTGAGGTTATTTAATTTGCTACATAAATATTATATTATTTTTAATGTTTAAAATTTAAATTTAAATTTATAAATAAGTATTATCTTATTTAAATACTTAAGTATATAATTATTAAATATTTTTAATTTAATAATAATAATAATAATAATAATAATAATAATAATAATCAACTATAATAAGTATTTAAGATAGGTGCGGGGAGCCTCAGCGACAAGCGCGACATCGTGCGGACCAACTCACTATCCATACTACCTTATAAAACATCTTTTAGAACAAAATAGAAATTTGATTTAATTTTAAAATACAATGGGAACATGTTAGGCTATTCAATTTTTTGGTATGATTAAATTTTATTATTTAATAACATATTACTTAAAGTAAACGATTAAGTATAAACATTAATAAACTATCAAGTAAGTGTATGTTCTAATTTAAATTTAAATTTATAAATTTTCTGTATTCTATTTTGGTTTTTATTTTACGTCAGTTTTGTTTTTTAAATACTTTTGGGTAACAAATGTTTTTGTTTTAAATTTTTAATAATGGATTATATTTTATTTTATTTTCATAAATTTAATTTATTTCATTTATATGATTGTTTATTGTTTTAAAATTAGTTACAGAAATGAATGAAACAAAGAAAAATTTACATTAAAAGTGGTTAGTCATTTTTACAATTTGTGTAAATTTACTAACGATAGCAAATAGTACTAGTCTAGGATGGTATAACTACCACTAATATAGAATAATGAGAGTAGATAATATTCTTATATAAAATACAATTCAAGGTGTTTAATGTCATAAACTTTTTAATCTTATTTCTACTATAAATTTAATTTTTGTGAAATTATATCATTATTTTTCATATAAAAATAAAATACTTAAGTTTTAAGAGTATCTTAAATATTTGAACTTCAAAATCTCACCTTTTGTTTAGTATATTTGCCTTACATGAACGTCTGGTATCTGACTATACACTGTCTTGACGTTTTAATTTTAATCATTTATTATTTCTTATGTATATTTAGTATATGAATTTACTTTTATATATTACATAGACTAGAGTTTTTAATATACTAGAGAACCCGTCTCACTTTAGACAGAAAGAGAATGAGATGGGTAGCCAAACCGTGAGGCGAAGATAAAAATACAAGACTTAAACTACAACTTGAAAGATTAAAGTTATAAAGCATTCAAAACTCTAACTATTATTTTACAAACAAGTCTTTAAATATACAAAAATAGTGTCTAGGAAATAAAATTATTGTCAACTCATTTTTAAAATATATACTTTGCGGTTGTTTATTTTTATGTTATTAAATAACTCTAAGTTTGTGATTAAGAGGTAAAACTATACAAATTATTTTTGCATCAAAATAATTGTTTTGTCATATAAAAAATGTTAAAAAAGATTAGTTTTTATACAACCCAATAACTATTTCTTTCAAATGCATAACTTTAAAAAATAATCATAAAACCAAAAAGTACGTGTTTAACAAAACCATCAATATTATGATTTTTTTACAAAGGCCGCAAGTGCGGTTTCTTTTTTTAATTCGAAGTGATTAATAATATATATGTATATATACACGAGCGATTAAAGATACTATCCCGTCACAAAACACGAGTCACCCACTGGTATGATAAGAAATGAAAAAAAATCCCCAAACTTTATCTTTTTCGTTTAATTATATAAAAATAATAAGTTTATGATATTATTAATGGAGTAGCTTTTTCAAAAGAAAGTTTTTAAGGGATATTTATAGATAGAAGGGGCTTCATGGACAATGTGCATAATGAAAAGGAAATATGAGTGCCCCTTTTTAAGAAAGTAGCATGACATGGGTCAAGATCAAATAATGACCAATTGGCCGTGTCCAAAGTTATCTGTAATTATAGGGTCAACATCCATTTCCTCCTATTCTCATTATTTGCTTCAATATCTTGTAACCATTGCAATCGTGGTAATTTTAATAAACACAACTTGGATCGTAATTCAATGATAAGAGTCGAAGTCGTTTAATTCAAATTTGGATAGAAATCCGTTTATGATGTAATGTAGCAGTATTTGTTTGTTTTAATTATAGCAACAAACAACTGATGGATGGTCGCATATTTAGTTAGTCGGATAAGAAGTCAAAACACATATTTCTAACATTGGTCAGGTAGGGTTGGCTTTCAACCCATTTGACACATATAATATGTTTCCCTTCACACTAATTCCTTTATCTAACCTATTTCTTTTGTTAAAAATCATATATAGCCCAAAACGACCGGTTACAAGTCAGTACGACGAATGTGGCGTGTCATATAAACCAAACGCAGGTCTTTACTTAAAATTCTTATGCAGCAGCCAGAATTTTTCTTCTTTGCAAGCAAAACTACAAATGTTATCAGCTATACATAATTAAATAATAAGCATTTGTGTTCCTTTAAAATCCTCACATCTGAGCGGCATGCTCTCTGGAGATTTACTCCATTACAACAACCACCCCACCCAACTTTCGAGTCAAGTATGCACACAAGACCAGGTTAAAAGATCGATTCATCACAAGATTAATTCTATAAAAAAAACACTTTTTTTTTCTTTGCTCCAACAGAAAACTGTACATGTTGCTACTGTTACCTTAGAAAATGGTATCAAAAGTAATCTGAAATCGTGCAGTGTTACCAGGTTTTGGATCTGAAGCATTAGCAAGCCCTCCCAGCAATTTGATGACATCAGCAGTGTCATCAAGGTAATATTTAGCTTTACTAGGTTTTTGTCCTACCGTGCATGCGAATATTTCTGGATTTGAAGCTGCAGAAGCACTTAAAACTGTGCTGCGAATGCTTTCAAACATGTCTTCATCTGATCTGTCATCCCCTATGCATGCCACAAAATCTGGAGCCTCTCCCTTCTCCACCATTCTTGATAGTATTTTCTCTGCAACTAATCCTTTCGTCACACCCTGCAGATGTAGAAAAATAAGCCCTTTGCTTTTGTCGTGCGTGATTCATGTGATCTAGTTCAAATTCTAAGGTATTGTTTAGTATGCATATTTGAGAGTTGAGACACTCTTTCCAAACATGATTCCAATGGATCTTTCCATTACCTTAGCCAGTCCATTCCTTTGTCATTCAAAACCGTACAACCAAACAACCACAAGTTAACTGGAAGCATACCTGAGGTTTGACTTCAACAATGTGTTGACCACGTTTAACCACAGCCGGTTCATTAGCAAGCACGTTTTCTAAATGCACCAACAACTCCTTAGCTTGGCAAGAACCAAAGTCAGGATCAGCATCTTGGTGGTGCCAAACCAGACCACTTTCTTTAACCTCAATGCTGGAACCATCAGTTGCTTCTGTATACAGTCTCATAACCGGTTCAGCGATCTCCTTCCACTCAAGATCAATAGCTGGGATGCTCGATTCCCACTCAGAACTCCCACTCCATCTATAAAACCAAGATTAGAATTAGTAAAAAAATTACATAGAGATTATGATGTTAGCTGTCTAATAAATATTAGAGTAATACCTTGTGAAATAGCCATGCTCAGCGGCTAAACCCAGCCTTTCACAAGGAGCAAGCCACTCACTTAAAGAGCTTCTTCCCCGTCCACTCACAATGAAAACCGTGTTTTTAGGGTCATTGCAAAGTGTACTCAAAATACTAATTAGTTCTTCACTAGGAGTCTTTACAATAGACGATTGTGGGACAAGAGTACCATCATAATCAAGAAATATAGCCCGCCTGTTTGACTTCTTATACGCAGAAACAATATAATTTGGAGAAAGCTTTCTGAAACTTGGAGAAAGAGACACAACTCGAAAACCAAGCCCAAAACCAATACCCCAACAGCGTTTATTGTAGTGGTCTTTTGATGCTCTTTCCAAATCTTGCATAAAGATACGGGCCCAATAAGCCACATCATGAGAGCTTACGTATTTATAGTGTTTTTCATGTCTTAATTTCTTCTCTGAATCTTTCATTGTTATAGCAGAATTTATAGCTCCAGCTACAGATTCAATGTCCCATGGGTTGACCCGTATAGCACCACTTAAAGACGGTGAACACCCAACAAACTCTGAGACAACCAACATACTTGACTTATCAAAATGAGGTGAGTGCTGTCTGCACACGATGTATTTATACGGTACTAAATTCATTCCATCCCTAACAGCATTTACTATGCAACAATCAGCCATTGAATAATAAGCTGACTTTTCATAACGGGCGACAGGTCGGTCAATTAGAACCACGGGCTCATAATCAGGTGAACCATATGTCTCGTTGATTCTATTTACGATTAAATAGGTTTCCTGTTTTGCTTCTTGTACGTCTTTTCCTGTACTTCTTGCAGGGTTCACAATTTGGATTAAAACCAGGTTACCTTGTAGCATGGGGTTCACCTGTAAGAGATATTCGAATGCTAGTAACTTAAGACTGATGCCTTTAAAGATATCCATGTCATCAACCCCGACTATCAGTTTCTTGCCCTGGAATCGTTGACTTATCTCGTTGACTTTAATTCTTGTGATTGGAAGATTCAACACGGATTCAAGACGACCCATATGAATGCCCACGGGTAAAATTTTGATATACACTGTTCGACCAAAGTAATCGAGTCCGATATGTCCTCTTTTGGATTCATAATCCAGGCCCATCATTCTACTGCAGCATGACAAAAAGTGTCGTGCATAGTCAAACGTGTGGAAACCGATTAGGTCACAGTTAAGAAGTCCTTTAAGAATTTCATCTCTTACGGGAAGAGTTCGATATATTTCAGAGGAAGGAAATGGGCTATGAAGGAAAAAACCAAGTTTGACCCGACTGTAACGTTTTCTTAAAAAAGTAGGTAGGATCATAAGATGATAATCATGGACCCAAATATAGTCATCATCTGGGTCTGCAACTTCCATAACTTTATCTGCAAATATTTTATTAGCAGATACATAGGCCTGCCAGAGAAGACGGTCAAACCGGTCAGCATGGTCAGCGCAAATAGGAAGCATGTAATGAAAAAGCGGCCATAATTGTTGTTTACAGAAACCAGTGTAAAACTTTTTGTGAAGGTCACGAGGAAGAAAAGTGGGAACACAATTGAATTCTTCTAAAAGCTTCTGAGCAACTTCTTCTTGTTCACTAGGATCTACTTCAACCTTGAGTGAACCTACATACACAACCTCAGTTTCAGGAGAAAACCCATCTTTTAGTTGCCAATAGAGCGAGTCTTCGTCAAAACTGAAAGTCAACATTAGGGTATCTGGGTCCCGCTGAATATGTAACGGTAACATATTTGTCACAATGATTTTTCTCTCGCGACAACCAGAGGAGATACTATCTGAATCCCCATCATAACCGTTGATAATTCCAGGTAGGGTCATGACCCGTGGAAGATTTCTTGGAGTTTGAGGGATATCCAGTAGCTTATCAGGAGCTAAATCCAAAATATTTGCAAAAGATTTTGATGCCATTATTTGTATATCAGTGCTTTTTTAATCATATAAAAGCATGCCCTCAAAAGGTATATGTTGTTCAAAGATCCTGAGTAACATATTACAAAAGGGCAAAGGTGTGAGAAAAGACAAAGCTGCAGTAAGGTTAACAAACATTTAGATATTAGCTAACCAATATCCGGAGTATGAGATAGAGACGAATTTGCAAAGAAAAAAATAAATAAATAAATAACTAGGTCCTAATGAACAAAAGACTTTTCCACATCACAACAGGATAACAAGAAAAAAAAGATAAGCACCAAGTTAAACATTTTAGAATGACAAAGAAACACTTAAAACTGGTCTACGTTAAGCAGCTCAAACAACATATAAGCAAATTCTTACGAAGCCAAATTTTCATATCGCATACATAGAAGGCTGGTCAATCCTCATAAGGATGAGAAAAACTGAAACACAAGTTAAAACTTGTCATCACTGGACTTAATAATTTAATCTTCCCAAAGTGTAGGGTTATGTCAACAGTCAGAACATCCAAAATGAAACAAAACAAAACAAAACAAACATCATTCTTTCTGTGGAAGATAGCATAGACGGGTGCATTATTAATTTCAAACACAAAGAAACTACAAAAGCAATCAATATCTTGCTACAATCACACCCAAGTATCAACTCCTAATCAGGTACCATATCCTACAAGAGCACCCAAATTACCAAAAGAAGTCTCTTCATTTTACAGTCACTACAGAACCTTGCAACTAATTATCTCTCTCTTAATTAGGTTTCAGATGTTCTAGAAGCAGTAAAATGAAACGGTTACACACAAATACAAATTTAGCAACGAAGATGAAACGGTTAGGGTTAGTTTTGTAGTTAACCTGTATAGCGCGATTTGGAATTGAATAAACACGGGGAAACAATAGTTATAAAAGGCGTTGCGTGTGATGAGAATTGAAAATGCAAGACCGATCTTCTTTGTTAAGGATGAGCAATTTAGTGGAAAAAGAATAATAAGGCATTCTGAATAACTGAAGAGCAAAAATCAAACAGCAACAGAAGTGAAAACCAAACAACAGATGAAGATGATGAAGATGAAGAAGATGAAGATGATGATGATGATGATTTGATTATATAAGAAGAAGTAGAATGATTGCAAACAACGTTTTCTTACAGTGAAATGAAATGGTTGATGATTCAAAGGCGGTAGAGAGTTGGGGATGGAGAAAAATAACGTTTTCTTTCCTTTTCTTTTCTTTTGTTTTCTTTTCTTTTGTTTTCTTTTCTTTTCTTTTATTTGAGAGAGAGAGAGAGAGAGAGAGAGAGAAAGAGGATAAAGTTGCCACAACACCAACACTTAACCCTGGTTAGTTTACTGCCTAACCTTGGTTTTCTATTTACCCTCCCACAGGATTTCACAAAACCAAACATCATTGTGATTTTATTTTATTTTTTTAACATATAAATCCATTTTACTCTTACATTACATTAAATTATATTATTGTTTGGATTTGAATTTATTTATTTTTAAATTGTGATTTGTGCTTGCCATTTAAAATTAATGGCTTGAATATCATGCCTTGTATTTTATGATTTTGATCCATTTATATTTTAGGGTTACACATTTACATGCTACATATAACGTCTTGTAATGTGTATCAGATAAACATGATATGTATAAAACATATGAACTGAGACGATTATTCTCAACCTGATTTTAGTTATGTTAAAAATTATTTTTATTTTAAAATATGATATGTATAATATAAATTATATCATAATTATTAAAATAAAATACGTCATGAATGTTGAAACTATTTTTAAAGCTTTCAAAAATACTTTGATTATAACATATAAGTTTGTCAACGATAGTTTTAAGTCATGAAAAAAGCTTAAGGTTTTGTTATCATATTCAAATTTTCTTTTATCAAAGGCGATATACAATAATATAGCATTGGATGTTGCAGTATTATTCATTTATGACTTTTTAATCAACATTTCGATGTGCTTCAGATGCATTAGAAGTATATATTAGATTTGCATAATGAATTTCTTGAAACGACACATCAAAGGGCATTTAATTTGAGAGGGGCAGTAAAAGTTGATTATTTAATTAGTAATTTTTTTATAACAGTTATGTGATTGTATATTAATTGGGAACTTAACCTATAGAAGAAAAGGATTAGGCTAATTCTATTATACAACATTATCTCTTGGGCACACTTATAATTAAACAAAAGAATAATTAAAGAAACAATAAAAAGTAGGTAGCATCCAATTGTAGACAAGCAAAGACTAGTCATCCCTATCTCCATTGACTAATCCCTACACCAATGAGATTATACCATACCCACTCAACAAAAAATTATCGATTATTTTATTAAGTTTGTGTTATTAAAAAATATTTGATTAATTAAACATTTTTCGAAATGTATTGATATCAAAGATCTTTTTATACTATGTTTAAGAATGTAAAATATCATAAACATGTTGAATCGTAAGATGCCATAATATTTGTAAAAGGATATTGCCTCTTATAAAAAATACAATGACGAATTGTAATTTGATGTTTGTAGGGGGCGTAACTAACGATCATGATTTTTCACTCAATGAATCATCGTCTAACTTGTTTAAAGAGCGTCTCCAATGGATGCTTCTAAACCAAATCCACATCAACCCTAAAAATGAGCATTAGAGATGCTTTAATGAGCGAGTGAGGAGGGGAAAATAATAAAAGTAAATTTATGAGTGAGGGAATGAGCTGAGTGAACCACTCGTATTCACCACCTTTCTTTCACGCATTGACTTCGTCTTCATTCAAACGTATAATTTCATAATACTTAAGACACTTCAATAGATGAATACTTTTATAGACCATGTGCCCAATGAAAACCCTTGTGATCTCAAAGATGTCAAAATCTTCCTTTATCATTTTAATAATATCAATATAGTCACGTGGTCTTGATTCTTTTATCTCCAAATCTTGTTGTAACCATTTTAATAGTAGTAAATTAAATCAAAAGGTAATTAAAAACCTCTTTTAAAGAATCTTAAATGTTCCATAAATAAATAGAATTAAATAAAAAAATAGTACCACAATTCTATTTATTTAAGTTGACGTGTGTATGGGTTAAACATAATTGGGCTTCGCTCCTATCTAACGTTGGCCCACATAATGTTGCGGGTTTTATTTTGTCACATGTTTCTGTACAATCTTCTCAAACTTTGCTTTCAAAACACATTATTATTCTCCTAAAACCCCTTCCGAATATCCAATACAAAATACATAAAAATCAAACATAATATTTTCATGTGACATCACACATTTAACCCTGTGTGTATTTCCCTTCAAAATAAGATGAAACGCGCGTACTTTATCTTAGGGGCGGATTTAACTAAAAATACACTTAAATCTTAAACCGAACCAAGATGTAGAAGATCAGATGGCCCTCGGTTCCAAATTAACCATATTTTGGTTTCGGTTTGGTCTTTGGGAATGGGCTGAAGAAAGTTGTCGCGCAATAAGGAAGTCAAAACCGATTTGAATATGGAAATAAACCTATTGTTTGACTCTTGGAAACATTAGAATTTCTGATTTTGCAAAATACAGATGGCAGCACACGAATTGACATTTGCAAATAAACCTACTGTTCAACTTACAAACGACGGCAATCAGGAATTAAAAAATCAATCGGTATCTACAAATAAACCTACCACTAAAGTGTTTAGTAAAGCATAAAGTATAAGTTGTGAAATTAAGTAAAAAATAAATAAAAACCCGCATATGTAGAGTCTCTTGATTATCATGATACAACAACGTTTTTCAATCCGGAACGAATTTTAGGACCCTTTTCCTAAAGCCAAACACGTTTTTCAATCACTCAATTTACTCTCAAATAACTCACAATATAAACTGGAAACACACAAGTATTTGAGCCAAATGATTGCTCGTTTTCTGGATAATAAACTTCAACGTACAAGAAGAACTAAATAGTTGAAAGAAAAGCATAAGCCACTAACTAACTACTATCTAGAAACTAGGAAATCACTACTCCACTACCATAAGACTAGGTCTCTTATTTAATTGAAAAACATGACTAAATTTAACATTTTATCCCCTATGTTGCTCAACTTTAGTGTCTAACTGGCCAAACTAAAACCATAGTAATAGTACTGCAAAACTCAAAAGATGGAACAAATTAGAAGCTACATGCATACAATTTCAACCTATCTATATCTATTGATCATCTTACGATCAACCTATCAACCATGGATTAAGGATTAAGGATAATAAGAGATACAGAAACACCACTCATCTACTCATCAGGCGGTTCCAATTCGGAATTAGGATATAGATATCACCACCTAATCCAAACTTAGACTCCGCAGTAACCGGCCAAGATTGAAATAACAATGGATATCAGAAATAGTCTCAAACAAGAGAGGAACAATTTTCAAAATAATTCATTTTCATTGCATATGCTTGATGACATAGAGTGGAAACTAAATTAACTGAAAGTGGGTAATAATTACAAAATAAAGAAAATACTCAAACAAGGGAAAACAAATGCTAAACTGCTACTGGATAAAGTCAGCCTGAACCAAGAAGACCCAACCCAACCCAACCCGGACATACCAACTGCTACTAAATTTTATCTCACCCGGGTCCTACGACGCACTTGTTTCGTCCTTCACTGCTTCTGTGTTAACCGGCCGCCGCAAAGACCTGCTGTGATGTGATGAGAATAATGCTCAGATCTTGACAATTGCATACCTCACATCTATTACATATATCTCCTTCTATTATAGACTACCCACTACTACTAGAGTTGGTTACATTCTTTCAACTTCTCTGCATTCTTCTATTTCTTCTACTCCTGATCTCAGCTTGGCCTATGGTCCCTGATTCTTCCAGTTGATCTGATAGGCCCATATCATTCACAACACACAGGATAGGATATATGCAACACTTAACCTATAAATATCATCCACAAATTTTGAAATAACCTACAGATAACTTGTTATGTGGCATCCATAAATAAAAAGAACTAGATGATATATGATAGGCATGTTTATTTGCACATTTCCTCATCGACATACTATACCAAAATACAATGTACATATCACTTTCGTAATCCTGAAAACTTAAAAAAACCAAATACAAACTGAACCTACTCATTGCATGTGTCTTCTTTTAAAAGTGGTGAAAATCTCAACCGCCGCCTATAACCACCACCATCATGGTGGTTGTAGAGTGTTGACGGTTGACTGTTTATATATCAACTACAAAAACATTTACAGAGACATACATTGTTTTCACACATGATACACCATTCCTACCTCAAGCGTCGAAGCATGAGGTACGGTTAAAGTGTCTGTAGAGTGCCTGCTATTTCTTCTTAAGAACTCGTAACCTAAATTTATAACAAGCTTTTTAACAAAACTTGAACCTTGTTTTGCTTTAACATACGAGTGTCCCAAAATGTAGGCTACCCCAGCCTCCCGAGCCTCCATTAGATCCCGTAACTCGGCCCGTGAACCGTCATCCATCTGCGGGCTCTCAGGTACCACAAATCTCACCCTTTTCCTCACTGGGTTTATTTCTTGAACCTCAGGCTCATCTGACCCATCATGGCTGTCCATATGGATTTGAACACCTTCTACATGTGTTGAAGGCGTCCCGACAACCCTCATCACCTCGTCATCATTTCCCGTTTTGCCATCTACACCATTCCCGTCAAGGACAGAACCCTCTTTTTGTTTCCTGATAAACTCAGCTATACTACAAACCAAATCCTTTTCAAACTCCACATCATCCTTGTGAACATCACGATAACCATACCTGACTATGCATCGATACACCCGGTACTCTCGTGGGCCTATACGGCCCACCAAAAACCGTTCTTCGTGTCTCACGTGTGGGACCGGGACTGATTTTACACAAAGGAAGATAAGCACTTGGTGGAAAGCTGGGAGGTTGGTTACAAAGTGAGAAAAGATTGCAGGGATGCCTGAAACAAGCTCGGTATGAACAAGCCCGATTCCTCGAACCCGAACTATGCCAATTGTCGGGCCCAGGCTTAGTAGCCAATCAACCGATACTTTGTTTTGGACATCAAACTCATACTTTTTAAGTGTACCATAGTGCCACACGTACATCACAAGCATGAAAATGAGCGAGAGTGCTATTGGGACCCACGCCCCTTCTAGAAACTTGATAAGAGAAGCCGAAAAATACAACGCTTCAATCGTCCCGAAAAACACCACAAAACCGATTGCAAGAAAAACACTTTGGTGCCAGCATAAGACGATAATAAGAGACATTAAGCAAGTTGTAACCAACATGACAGTGATAACCGCCAAACCTGATCAAGATACACTAAAATCAATAAAATGGCAATTTAGGTATTTAACAAACAATTTATGATTTTCCTTAAACACCATACCTGAAGCGTTACCCATACGTTTTGTATCTCTAAACCCGATGGTAACAGCTAGGCATAACATCATCAAGATCCAGTTGATCTCTGGGATATAAATTTGCCCGTGAAACTTTGAAGATGTATGAACTATTTTAACCCTCGGAAAGCATCCGAGAGAAGAACATTGTTTTATAATTGAAAAGGACCCGGTAATTATTGCCTGACTTCCAACAACAGCAGCACTTATGGCTATCAACAACACTGGCACCCTCAAAGACTCTAAACAAACAAAACCACCCAAAGGCCAAATGTGTTACATTATGACCATTTATCATCTTTTGATTTTGAAATACCAAAAGTTCAAAAGCAACTTACCTGGTACGGAGATATAGAATCCAATCTGGTAGTCGTTTTCAATAACATGATGCTGAGATAGATAAGCGGCTTGACCCATATATGCAAGAATCAAGGATGGGTAAACAAATGAGGTAAATGCTATTTGTATCGACAACTGTGAAAAGTGTCCAAGATCAGCAAACATGGCTTCAGAGCCTGAACATATGAATACGTGTTTAATAAAAATGATAACTTTATCCTCACAAGACACACGATTTATACATGTAATGTAAAAAAAAGTACTTGCCTGTGATGCATAACAAGATACCCCCTAAGGATTTCCAGCCTCCAGTTTGAGTTTTTTTGAGAAATTTATACATGTGAACAGGAGAGAGTGCTTTATAGATGTGAGGGTTCCAGTGAATAATATTGTATATGCCGATTGAACTGATAGTAAAGAGCCACAGTATAATCACAGGTGCAAACAAATGGCCGACCCTGTGAGTCCCATAATGTTGTAGGGCAAACAATGCTATCAGTATGATGCATGCAATGGGGACTTCTATATCTGCAGCAATATATCAATTTCTTTATATCAATACACATAAAGTTTGACTTAGCGTGGGTCGCGATGTAGAACAAGTTAACGTCAGTTTAAAGTGAGTATTGCATAATGCATATGCAAGATTTAAAACTAAAAAAATATGTGGTACTTTTTAAGATTATGGAGAGATGATTGTTGCTTCCATAACCATGAATAACCTTTTGAAGTGGACTGAACTCTTTCTATTGGTGGATGATGTGTGATCCATTTTCCATTACTTAAGTTATGTCACCAGGAGAAGGGCGTGTTTGGATGTGTGTTTATCTGATTATTATTAATTAAGATAAATGTAAAGTTACCCATCTATCCTTTTATTTAATTCATTATTCGATTCCGATTCTGTTGAGTCACAATAATATCCAAACAATCCCAAACTTGGTTAGACCACCTTGCACAATCTAGGATTTCTCGAACATAAACTACTAGGCCATTGACTGTAATTTGACGCTTTAACTGGTTTTTTTCACAAGCTCTCGAAAATAGGGAATTTTGCCAGGAAAGAATGACAGCTATTATGCTACTCATGCTAAAAGCCATAAACTAAAGACAGATGACAAATTACAAAATTAACACCCAAGATTATGCAGATGATTGACCCATGGTCTACACTATTTAATTATAGCTAAGATAAATTATTTAACATATGAAGACTATTTATCTTACATTTGTGATGTTCTTTGGCCATTGCAAGTTCCAGACCAGAAACTGCTGAAAAGACTGCAAGAATCATCAGAACAATAAATCAATCCAGCATATCAAAAGAACCAAGAAATTTAACTCACAGTTTAATGTCAGTTATACAAAATTTCACCTAATTTTAGCTCCAAAAGTCTAGCTTTATTGGGGAACACATGATGAAATAACTGATAAATTTATGTCAAAAGTCTATAAATCTGAAATCAACCATGAAGTTAAATAAACAACAAACCTGAAAGGGCAGGAGTTAGAACACCATCACCAATGACCATACAAGCCCCAACAAGAGCCAACACAAGTAGAAACCGCTGCAGAACTCTATATTTCTCCAAAGTAATTTTAAGTCTTGAACCAAAAGAAGTCAAAGATGAATTAGGTGCTTCATTTTTATAGCTTGACAGTTCTTCATCAGCTACTTGACAGTTGGGCAACGAACTCACTCTAGCATGTCTGCAAAGCAACGAATACAGTGCAAATGTGCCTCCTTCACCGTTATCATCAGCTTTAAGCACAATGAACACATATTTCAACAAAGGGACTAAAGTAAGAGTCCAGAAAATGAAAGAAAGTGCCCCAAATATTTCTTCGTTAGTCTCCGAATGTTCAATATCTTCTGCAAAAGTACTCTTAAACACATATAAGGGTGATGTGCTCAAATCTCCATAAACGACGCCCAAACTTTGGTAAGCCAATGACAAAACAGTCATCCATGACTGTTTCTGTAAAGAAGTAAAACAAAAAAAACAAACAAATTTTACATGGGAATCGTCTAAAAATCAATGTATCGACAAATTACAACATACTCATCTCACCTTTAGATGATTCTGATGAAATCCAGGCTCCAGATCCATAACAAGTTGCCTTAAATCAGTAAAGATGCAACCTTTATATCAATTAGCCGACGACCCATTGAGAAGAAGTAATCAAATTGGGTTGAAACGATGATTTAATGGCTAAATCTCGATTGAAAAGGTGGAAGTGAGGAGTTCAATTATTTAATTAATAAACTAAAATGGGAGAAACCACCCACCCTGGTAAAGAACATTGAATAAAATACTCAGAATTTGGTTGCTTATCACCAAGAATGGATGGTTTGTTTATTGTGAGAAAGTGCTCAGGAAGCAGTTGAACTAACATAGAACGACGAATGAAACACGAAAAAGGCAAAAAAGAAGGTCAAATTGAAGCTCAAAAACTGTATTTTAATAATGGCGTGTGATGATGGATGCGTGCGTGAGGGGTTTTAGAGAAAGAGAGAGATCAATGAGCAAGATGATGTGTGTCTGTGTTTTTTAAGGTTTCGATAAATCTTTGCGTTTATGTATAGAAAGTTCATTTGATTCACATGGGTCGGGTCGGGTCTGCTTGTGCTTTTTTACATGTTTGTGAATAAGATACATAAATTCCACGAGGATGATTTTTCTATTCTTCATTTCTTCTTGTGGTATGTAGTCGCTTGTATACATTTATTTACTTTTGTTTATATTCAAAAAATTTCTTTTCATTAATTTACTTTTGTTTACTTTTTTAACGGCTAATTACATTTGTTTAATTGTTTCTTTTTTATTTTATCTTATCTTACTATTCTAATAAAAAGGTAAATAAGATGTCACGTGTTAACATCACAATCATTCTCATCATTTTTTCCCGTCTCTTTCTCCTATTAAATAATTACTTTAATTAGTAATAAAATTATTTGAATACATTTTAAATAATTATTTTAATTAGTCTTTGCTTTAATATTGTATCTTTCTTTTAAATTTTTTATATTTATTAGATTTATTTATTAATACAATATGAGCTCTCTTTTTTCTTTCAAAATTATTTACATTTTATTTTTCATATACCCAAACTATTAAGATAACTTTAACATTTTAATTTATTTGTTTAATATCTCATATCAAGCTATAATTTAAGTTTGAAAGTGTCATTTTTTTATTTTTTTCAACCCATGTAACACACACGTAACTAACCTAGTTGATTATAAATAAGAATAAATAAATAATAATAAATAAAAAAACCGCAACCCTCCTTCTTTTCTTCTCCTTCATAGCAACTTAATCTTAATCATTGACACAAGAAAATTTAAGTTTGAATTATAGCCCATTATACAGTACAAATGGTTTGTTGTATAAAGAAATTCAAAGGTTGACGAAGGTTTGTAATTTATTTTATAATAACTAATTAAAGAATTTACGTGTTGCTATCTTGAATCGGTCATCTTTATTTCCATTGTGACTATAAGCATTGTTGGTGTGTTTGTTACGAGAAGCAGTGTTGGTGTATTTGTTACAAAAAAACAGTGTTTATGTATTTGTTATGAGAAGCGGTGTTGGTGTGTTACAAGAAACCTATATTTTCTTTTTGTGTTGGCTTACTGACGAGACTTTCTTAGGAATTTCATTTCAAAGTTAATCTGTGTGGTTTGACATAAGATGACGGAGATGGTGGTGATCGGTGGCCATGAACGCATAGCGTGGATGGTAGTTCAACTTCTATTGAATTTGGAGGGGCGGTTATATATGATTTAATATATATGATGACATTTGTGCTACACAAAACCCATTTGACATTGTAGTCTTAATTTGGTTCTAGTCACCATCGCCAACTAATCACCGAATGTTTAAAGTAATACTTACCAATAATAGCAATTAAAATTTCATAGAGTTATAACATTTCTTTGTAAAATAATAAATATATCATAAATACAAATTATATAATTGTGTTCCAATAATAGGTTTTATCAGAAGTATAGGTAGATAGAATAAAAATTAAAAGACACTTAAATTATAATTTATTGTCGGCCAACATTGTTGTTTGTTTATTCATTTATTTGTGAGCTCATCGTCACGCTGCATATGAGCCAAAAGGCCCAAAAAATACGGAATTATTTCTTTAATTTAGGTCACTTTCTCTATTTATGAAAGGTTATTTTATGGAATTTATTTATTAACTAGTATTAAGCCCCCGCGTTACAATAGAGACATACAACCGTATCAATTAGTATCAATGTCACACCATCATCAGAAACCACCAGCACTAGAAAAACTCGTATTAAAAAGAATAAATATGTGAAGAAAACTCGAATGGAAAGTAGACGTAAAATTGTTAAACCAAGCACGTGAAACGTAAAATATTAAAAACAATAACTAAATCGATTAAGGACCCACACGTTGCCAAGAGACCGTCAAACGGGAGGAAATATGTGTAACAACGTTGAATCACACATGAACGTTACGACATGTATCTCTCAAAATTTAGACCGAAATGTAAAATGAAAAATGTTGTAAAAGATAAAAAGTATAGGGGAACAAAGTTGAATTATAAAATATTTAAGAGGAATGAGTTGAATTTTTTTAATAAAAATGAGATAGTTGTATTGTATGGGAAAGAAATTGTACATAGAACTATAATTAGAATATATATATGATTGTGATCATATAATTAGATTATCATATCACATCATCTCACATACGGAGCTTATCGAAGACGTAAAATGTGTAAGTTATATACTTATATGCTGATCATATTTAGAATTTGATAGGTTCTAAATGATCACATACATATAAATCTCTAGATCATAAAACAAACTTCTCATATATTTATTATCTGTGATACTACATATAACTTGTAAAATTTAAGCTTTTAATCTCTAGTATAAAAACAATACATCCGCTAAAATGTGTTCATGATTTATAATCTAAAAATCTATAATTGAGGGTTTGATATGTTTGAGGATTGGTGTGGGATATGTTATATACATGGCGGTTAGAGAGTGATCGAGGGTGGGAGTGCTATAAGATAATAATGCGACAACTGTTTGTGTTGCGTTGCGTTGCGTTGGGAGCTATTTTTTCACAAGACTGGGTTGTCATTGGATTCGTCAACAAATTAATGCAAGTTAATTTGTTTGAGATTTCACCCCGGCCATGCATCTGTAATATTCATGTTTCATCTTTCATAATTTTACGACACTTAACACTTTAATGACACTAGTGGAGGTAGGAATATTTATTATTCGAGTCATTAAGTTTCGATATATTTTATGTCTGTTAACTTAATTGCAACTTTTATTCACGTTTCGGTTCAGACTAACTCAACTTTCTAATCCTCTATGTTCACTTAGTTTACACAAACTCGATCCATTTTCCACTCTAATATAATAAAAAAGGGTTCAAAAGGGTAAAATCATGACTAATGTTTTGTTTAATCAAACCGAAGACGCATGGACATGTTTGCATGTTTACATGCAATGACGGGGGATAGGGTTACGAACCGAACCGAATCAAACGCAACTTTGCTCGAACTCGGTTCGGTTTCAAACTGAACGGCTTGGTTCGGTTCGAATTTACAAATTTGAGCGCAAACTACATGCTTGAACTCGGTTAGGTTTTAAACTGAGCACTTGGTTTGGCTCGTTTTTGCTCGATTTCATGTTGCAATTTAAAACAAAACTAATAATTAATTTAAAAGTTTTGAATTTCAAGTTTTAATCCTAAGATCTTCCTTAATGCTTCTGCAAATGTTCTTTAAGAACCAAATTAATAAAAAAAAATCTAAACTCAAGATATTGCAATTAGGAATAACTAAACAAGGTCGGACTCGAACAAGGTCAGACTTCAAACTTTGGAGGTGGATTGTCGGAGCCGAGATGCATGGTTAGAATGTTGCAGATCAGATTGCCAATGTTGGGGTTGCATGTTCGGAGTGCCGAAGGTTGGGGGTTGGGGGTGCCCGAGGTCGGCCCCTCGGTAGTCAATAGGGAGGTAAGGGGATATGGGGGACGATTGGAGAGTGATGATGGATGAAATGGTAAAAGGATTTTGAAATATGAAATGATCATTTGATTGGAGAATTAAGGCTTTTACATTTAGGGTTGTTGATTTTTTGATAAAATAATTAAAACAGTGGTAATTGGTAAATAACTAAATAAATTAACGGATATATAACATATAAAAACTAAATTAAAAATAATTTAAGCGAAACTTAGCGAGCATACATTTGCTTTCCTACCAATGTTAGCCGGTAGGGTGGTGCTTGTTGGGTGGAAAGAAGAACAGAGAAGCAAAAGAGTAAGAAGAAGAAGAGTATGATTCTTATTTTGAATTATAGTTTTTTAAAGCCCAACTTCAATATTGTACTTTAAAATAATACAATGACAGACTGATTTGTCTAGTCAATTGTCAACATACATTGGTAAATGGTAACCGTATATTTTTCTTGGAACGAAATATAACAAATTGGCAAGCGTAGATATATAAGTTGAAGTGTTTATTTACTTTTTACAATATAAGCTTAGTTAATTTATACTAAAATAATATTTAATTTTAATTTATATATTCATAAGTTTAGGAAATGTAAAATTAATTTGTTTAATTTATATATTCATCAGTGTGTGTTACTGCAACGAGAATGGACATGCTGACAACCTCCTCGAATATAACATGTAAGACTTTAAAAAAACCGTTCGGCTCATTGCAGGGGGATTCTTTTACGGTCGACCTCTAGCTTGAGATTAAGATGACGGTTCTTGGAGTGAAGAGAGTTATGGAGAATGCAATATGCTGTATTAAAGGATATGATGGATGATATTTGAACGTCCAATGGTCCTCCATGTTGGATATATTCGTTTTACATATAATAGTTTGACTTTCTTTAACTGCTGTATTAGGTTTACATTTTTCCGTGTGTATCCTATCACTAATAGGTTTTGACTTTTCTTATTGATGGTAGAACATAACGGTTAGCCTTTCTTGATCCTATTTAGGATCCATCCTTTTTGGTTGTCATCGTAGGATGATCCTTCGCCAAGTGCCTCAGTTGCCTTGTTTAGGCCCAGGTTGGTTGTCTTGATGACTTGCATATGTTATCTCATCGTAGCCAAGGTTCCTTACCTATCCTAGCAAGGACCTTTGCACTTCTTCTTTGTGGACGTCATTTTTGTTACGTTTCGATTCATGCAAGGGTCTCTTAACCATGCTTACATCATTGTCCTGCCTACGTTGTCAATATATATATTTTTTTTTGTAAAAAATATTTTAAATTGTATTCTATATAAAGAAAATTGTTTCTAGCACTATTAAGAGCAAACCAAGTAGTCCATTACTAACTTAAGATACAAGACATTAAATGTTATGATTACTGGCTCACGATCGCTTTTATACTTATACAAAACGAATTAAATTAATAAAATCAGTTGATGCATAAAATTTTCTACTATTACGATCCCAATTAAAAAGTTTTGGTTTCTTCAATTATCATAAACTCTTTGAATTCAATATTTCGCCCTAGATATGATTTTGTCTATCGAAGGAAGAGTTTGTTGACTCTTTGCAATCTATTTTCCTCATTATTCAAATTGTTTATAGTCTTTCTTTTTGTTCCTACCTATGAAATATCTATAGAGTTATATGTGTATACATCTACTACCTCGAACTAATTAACTAGTTTTTTAGTTCTCTTTTCTTTTAATTATTATGATTGTTTTTTTGTTGTTTTTTATTACTTTTTTTATTTTTCATTTTTATTTTTGTTTGTTTTCATGCATAGCCTATTCTTTTATTTGTGTTACTCAAATACATAAGTACACTTATAAAATATATATGGTGATTATTGAGCGTACTTATCATATTATATAAAATTTTAACACCCACGTTACGAAATGCAGGTTTCGCCCACCCATGGTTCACTATTTATGAAAATTATTGTGCTGCTACAAAGGACCTGATCTTATTTGTTTCGCTTCTTCAATCAAAGAAACAAAATGAGAAGTATAATCAAGTGACCCCTTTTTTGAAATTATGTAGTTATAGATTATCATGATGATACTATGTTAGTATTTAACATGTAACTATGTATTTATTATACTAAATACAAAGTAGCAAGCTTATCTATCTATATATTACTTTATAATAAAACTTTTTAGGGTGAAATTAGTAATTTTACAATTTTTTAAAACATCTAAAAATACAATTTTTAAATCATAAGATACAAACCTTTAAAGTTAAACAAATAATCTTTTTTTTTTACCTTTTAGTTTCTCTAACATTGGCGCGATCAAAAAATAAAGTGGGATGTAAAAACATATACCGTAGTTTTTTTATATTTATGTGATTGTAATTGTTGGATGCATTTTAAAAAATGATTGTAACATGACTACATCAGAAGATTTATTTGGCCAACCTAAGTGTTGTGTATTGTATCCCGTAGCATCGGCACTCTACTAGCATAAACAGTATGTTGCAAGCCTACCCAAACTAATTGTATGGAAACTAGAGTTGTTATTTATTTTTAATGAGCTTCAATTTAATATTGAGAGTTAGAGTGCATTAAATTTGACTCATTTTAAGCTTTTAATGACTTGATCTCGTTACCCCACAAGAGGCTTGGTTTGTATCTCGTATTTTTTTTTCGAATGACAATTCTGTATATAAACACCAACTAACAAGAAAGTAGATAACTAGAAATACAATATATATATATATATATATTCACACACACATATACATATATATACATATAAAGTCATAATCGGAGTTTTAAGCCACTCCACCCACTTTATCTTACCCTTATAGTAAGTATCTTTTGGAACACCACTAAATTAACAATCAGATCAAAAATAGAATCACAACTTTGTCTATCTGTTCTTGTCGAAGATTGTATCGTCTCTTACGGTATCTATTAGAATACTACAATGCGAATAATTAACATCTTGTATCCTAATTATATTGGGAAGTCACATGCTACTTAAAAATTAAAATGTATTAATTTGCGGTATAAAAAAACTTAAGATGTATATTAATATTATAATATAATAACAATTAACAAGAATGGCTGTAGCAATATAATATCTCATGGCCTACTTTGAAGTATCTGCATACCAAACAAGATTGATTATTGTTGATGTTGACCCAATATATCGATTTGTGGCATTGAATCACACCATTCATGGTAAGTAGGATGTCCACATTACGTCTCCCCACCCATCCTTTTTCTTTCATCTTCAATGCATATTGTTTTCTCTTTTTATGTTTTTTTCTTCCTTCTAGAAAATGATTATAGCTTATTTTGTGTTATATAGTCGGTATAATAAAAGATTTAGACACAATAAAAATATCGTAACATAACTGTTTGACATGATGAGTTATGATTAATTTTTAAAGGAATGTTACTCTTATATGTTACAACTGTTATTGCTAGTAACGGAAACAAAAAAGTAAATTATACACGTAGTAAGATTATATTGCATGTTTGATAATTTCTTTATATATGCTCTCATGACTCAATGTCTCACTCGATCTCCTTTGTTTTTTCCAAACTACAAGCACTAACATTGATTGGGAAGACAATACTGAAAGGAAAACTTTGGGTGCACACTCAGGAACTGTAACTTGAGTTAATAACTTGATGACGATGAGTTAACTATCAAAATTCACATGAGAGGCGTATGACTCAATATATCTAAGAGGAAATAGAAATGAGAGGAGGTAGACATAATGTTAATTTATAAGACACTCTTACTTCTCATCGATATCATTGTGTATGGTATGGCTACGTTCATCATCTTCTAAATAAAAAAACTGTATAATAACAATTTCATAGTGGTTTAAAACTTTTATTTTGTAACACGTTAGTGAACATAACGAGTGGAGACCGAATATGTAAACTTAAAAAAAATAAAAGAATAAAATCACATACCACATCTATAGTATCTAATAAAAAAATTATTTTGTCACTTATCACTCTCTTGACTCATCTTTTTGTCACATGTTATTATTCTAGACATCCTCAAATTATTTTTCCCTCCAAAGGATATTACAATAATTTAAACACTATAACTAATTTATCTCTTTTATTAAAGACCAATTTTATTAATTGTAATATTTATATCTCTCATCTAGATTTATTAAAATCAAGGTATCTTTTTAAAATTAGATTTTATTAAGAAAATAATAAAAAATCAAATCTTTTTATTAAAATAGAACTAATAACAATTTCTTTTATACAATATGAAATTTTCAAAAACACTAAACCTTTTTTTAATTATAAAAAGGTGAACTTTTCTAAAAACAATCTTATTAAAATAACCAGAATAGTTACAGACCAGAGTTTTTAATAAACAAAATTTTTATAAAAATATTTTTTAATGAAAGAATCTTAAAACGAATGTTTAAAAATAAAACTCTTTAGATAAGAGAGTTAAAAGATTAATATAAATTTGTTATTTTCTTGAACTATTACGTATATATAATTCATATCTTATATTACAATATCGCACTGTAAATATTTATTTTTATTAGTAATTATAATTCATTTAATAAATGAGTTTCTAGCCTATTGATCTATATATGTATCTGTCTATATGTCTATCTATCTATCTATAATAAAGAAAAAAAATAAAATAAGACGTCACACAATTGTAAGCCTAATTATACTAACTTTCTCATTTCTCTCTATTATTAAAACTAATATTAAATACTAATAATATTACTCATACTATTTTTAAAATAAAAATATATAATTTAATAAATTAAAATTCTATTTTTTAATTATAAACACGCTTTTTAAAATAAAAAATCAAAAATATTTATAAAAAATTCATTTTACTTAAAACAGGATATTTAAAACCATATTTTTTTATAAAACAAAATTTTAAGAAAAATATTTTATTATTGCTTATTTACTTGGAATAGCTATTTATACGTAATTGTAATCATATTTTATCTTCAAACATAGATTTATAATTCATAATTTTTTATTAATTATTTAATAATTTATTTATTCAACCCGTGTAATACACGGTGTATTAATATAACCTAGTGAATTATATATAATTAACTAGACTAAATACCTGTGTAACACACGAGTTGAATTCAAAAATATTGTTAATGTTTAAAAATATTCGTAAGTTATAATGTTGTTGATAATATTTATTATATCAACTTTTATGTATAATTTTTAATATTAGCTACATCTAGTATTAGTAGGTTTTTTTATTAATATTTATACGTCTAAATAGTGTATAATATGGATTGAAATAAACTTATAAATAAGAGTTTTAAGTAAAAAACAAATTAAATTGAAAAAAACAATATTTCAATTTCATAGACATCTGAAAAATTATTTGTATACAATATTAGATGTTTTGTTTGTGATTTTTCCATTATTATCTAATATTAATAGTTTTAATTTTTTTCTACTTTTAACTCAAGATAATACAACATAGAGCTAATCATGATCCATGTCTAAAAACAAATCAACTTTGGATAGCGATTGTCCTTGACTTTTGTTTATTGTCATTGCAAAACACACTATTAATAGGAATTGTCTTCTTTGAAAATTTTAAGAAATGCTTTTGTCTGAAGGTGTCAAATGAGATTAAAACTTTTGATAGCAATTTTCCCTAAGTTCTTGATGAAACCGAAGCCAAACTGAGAACGTTGATGAAGTTTGTTGAAAGACAAATCGCATGGGTCGTAAAGATAGGATGGTTGAGAAATATTTTAAAATTGGGTATGATTTCATTTCTAAAAAAAGATACCCATGAATTCCTTTAAATTAGAGATGAGTCGATGAAAAAATCTCATAACTTTTGTCAAGATTCGAATATAAATGTATTTAATGTAAACACACAATCAAGAAATCGATTTCAAAAATGAAGAAAATCATAAATGATTTCTACAGCTTTTCTTGATAAATTATTTGAAGAAAGAATAAATATCGGGTATTATTTAATTTCCAAAAAAAGATGTGTTCTAATTTAGGGTTAAATTTCCAAATTTTCCTTAAATATATCATGTATCATATTGACTTTTAGTCAAATGAATCTAGACTAAGAACAAATACATATTTAGGCAAGAATTTTAAAAAATAAAGGCTTAAAAAAATGTCACGTAAAACTAAAGTTATTGTTTTATTAATAAGTATAGATTTAGATAGCAATATGCCAATCTAGTTTAAAATGAATTAATTTGGATAAATAATCTTCCTATTATAATCAAATGGTATCTTGAGATGATACGTGTCAACACTACAATCATCATCACCAAAATTTTCTCGTATTTCTCTCCTATAAAATAATTACCTTAATTACTAATCATATTATTTAACACTTTTTTAGATTTAATAAGTTAAGAAAAATATCTATTTATTAATATTATTTCTATATAAATAAATTTTAAATGTAAGTTTTCCTAAAGCATAATTTTTTTAAAATACGAATATTTTAAAATTGATATCTTTAAAAAGTCAACTTTTTAAAACAAAAAAATAAATAAATTTGGGGGTTATAGTAAAGAAATTTTTAAAATTGATATTTTTATACGGTTTTGTTTTAGAATAAAATATTTATTTTTTTGAAAAAAAATTAAATTTAAAATTTTAAAAAGTTGATATCATTGTTTATTACTTATATTATTTTCTCATACGTAATTTCAATCATATACTATATTAGAATATCATTTTTTAATTAATAAACTTTATTATAATAATATTTTATTTATTTAACTTGTATAACACACGATTTTACTAAAGTTAAACTCCATATAAAAATGTCATACTAATATAATTAATGAAACTAAGTTCCAAATGATCTATTATAGATAAACGTGGTTAAAATATAGTACTTGTTATCTAGTTTGGCATCATGATTCATGTATCCGTATCTTATTTTATCCATCGTCCATTTAAGATGTGGTTTTTGCATATAGAAGAGGTAGCAATTTTATGTGGGGTCGAAATTGCAAATAATACAGCTTTGATGTATGCATTATGCATGCATATTGACTGTTAAAAAATTATTAAAATCATACATGTAACCTGAGGTGTCGAGTCACGTAGCTTGTACCTCAATTTTCGTATGCTTTTTTTGGTCCCTCTACTAAAATCAAAGTAAATTTCCTTTTGTTCATATCTAACTTTTCTTGTTCACATCCATTACTATTTGATTTTTTTTCCAGAAGTTCGTTAGTACTTAATACTAAAACTGTCTAAATCCACAGAAAGAAAACTCGTGTTAGCATGTATTCCCAAACACGGGTAAAATTTTCTATCTTGTGTTTAACATAATTTCACAAATACTATATAT
>BJCM01206897.1:0-32107 GCA_018326385.1 Flaveria bidentis | reverse complement strand
AAGGCTAATGCAACCAAAACTATGTCACTTAAGTTATTTTGATGCTGCATGCAAAGGCTTCCGAAGCTTTACATGGAACTTCCGAAGGTTGTAGAGTTCTTCCGAAGACAAAGAGAAAGATCAACTTCCGAAGACAGAAATCTACTTCCGAAGACAAGTGCATACTTCCGAAGTTTAAGTCTTAGCAAAATAAACTGAAGACCACTTTCGAAGTATGATGAAAAGAAGAAGTCTCCAAGCCTTGGAAGAAGCAGCCTCTTCCGAAGTATAAGTGGCTTCGGAAGTACTTACTCTTCCGAAGCCATTTAACCTTCGGAAGACACTGCTATGAACTAGTGGACACAAGTATGGTCTCTGACACTCCGCTGCAGACTTCTAATACAACACGGCCTCTTCCTAAAAGAGCCATGTAGTTGACCATACTTTATTCCACTGTTCACCTTTTTGTGATAGTACATGTTACCAACTTTAGTTGGTGACAAAAGGTAAGTCCGGGACATGTCCTGACTACCACATCTCAGATAAAACTTTATCTGAGATACCTTAAACTATAGTCTTGTAGTATAGGCTTTAGCTAAGGGATCCTAGCTGGTATCAAAGTATATCTGGCTGTAGGTAGTATTATATATAGATTCTTTTTGTAACTCATTGTAACAACTGCTTGTAAGAGTCTTGTATTATTGAGTTGAGAAGTAATATATAAAAGTACCTTGAAAATTACCTTATGTGTTCTATATTAATTTCTATATTGTGATCAACTCTTACGGATTCTTTCCATAACCGAGTGTTGTTCTAGGTGAGTTTGAGAGAAAACATTGTGTTTAGTGACAAACATCGATCCTACAATATGTCATTGCCCTTTCCAGTTCCCGACCAGACTTCCATGGACCATTTTAGCACTTTAGTCTTTCCATGTTTTAAACTTATAACATACCCTAAACTTTCAAAAGTTCCTAGTGACACTAAGTTCCTTTTATAGTTAAGACTAGACCTCACATTGTCAAGGCTAAACTCAGCTTCATTGTCTAGTTTAAGCAACACAGTTCCACCCCCTTTGATCCTGCATGACCTATCATCACCAAGCTATATTATGCCTATATTTTATAAACTTATTTCTCTAAAAAAAATTTATATGGGGTCATGTGGTATGAGCACCCAGAATCCAATATCTAACATGAACATTCTTAGTTATTCCCCACAACAAGAACTTATACACTATCATAACCATCATTAGACCCATAAGGAGAACTAAAACAACCATGATACTTTATACTACTTGGCTTTGACCTTTTTTTTCTTCCACCTAGGGTAGTCTCTTTTAAAATGCCTTTCAGATCCACACATAAAGCATTTTATCTTGAACTTAGTTTTGACTTCATAATGGTTCTTGTTTTGCCAATCTTTTGTTTAAATTACCCTTTGATAAACAAATCTTAAGTAGCTCCATCTTTCACATTTGACCTTCTTTTCAACATTTTTAGAATTAATTGATGCTAATACTTCTTCTATATGTCAATGTTTCCCTTCCTTACATGAGGGTGACAACAAAATTCTCATATAACCAAGGGAGAGACGTAAGAAAAATTATAGCTATATCTTCATCTTCAAGATTTACATCAATTTTCTCCAAGTCTAAAACTGAATTATTAAAGTCATCAATGTGATCTTCAAAAGATTTGCCTAGATTCATTTAAAGAGTATATAAGCTCTTCTAACTAAATTATTAAAGTCATCAACATGATCTTCAAAAGATTTTCCTAGATTCATTTAAAAGTATATAACCTCTTTTTTAGATAAAGCCTATTTGTTAGTGATTTAATCAATTAGAGACATTCTAATTTCATCCAAATTCCGACTAGCGTGGTTTCTTTTGACATTTTTCTTAAGAATCTATAATCTAGACACAATATGGTTACACTATGTGTCTTTCCTATCATATTTTTCTTTTCTTTTGTCTATTAGGTCACATGCAATCTTTCCTCTCCGGTGACTAAATCTACCACATCTTGTTGTACAAGCAATGCTCTCATCTTTAACCTTCAAAACTCATTCTTGCCATCAACCTTTTCCAAATCAAACTATGTAAACACCATTTATTCAATCTAGCCTCAATTTTATGGATTCGTTGGTAATGGATTAAATCCTTTCTTCTTGATTAATTAAGTTGTAGCTCTGATATCAAATGTTGAAAAGTAAAGTATAAATCTTAACAATGAGAAATCAAATTCAATAAGTCTGAATAATTATTGAAAAGATGAGATTCATGAGAAAAATCCATTCATTATGACTGATTGATAACAAGAAAGTGAGTTACAAAATGAATTTGATTACCCGATAAATATTTCATAAGCAGGGAATTCTATAAAACCCATTTAAATTTTTTGGATTTTACCGACTTTTCTTAGGTTAAATACGATTTTCCCGGTTAATAAAATGAAATGGATGGTTGGCGCAACGGTTAGTTTGTTCCATTTTAACCCTAAGGATCCGGGCTCGAAATCCACATTGACTATTTACTTTTTATGCCCTTTGTTTTTTTTTCTTCTTTGCTTGCTAAACTATTTTTTTTACTTTTCATTGTATCTTATTATTTACATTATTTGTATTTAATATTATTTTACTAAAAGTTAAAGACAGTACTATTTTATATCTATGTTTCAATCTCTATAAACACAATAGTGTCACTGAGGCAATGCGTGCAACGAAATTCATAAACACTTCGTAATGCGCAATTAACTATGTTAGTATCACAGTACAGATTAGGTCGAGATGCACGCGGGATAATCGCGTTAATGTACATGGCACAACATGTGTAACAAAGTTCGTAAACAAACAGTCACGACGTAAGATGTGACACGTTATTACCACCATAACAAAGTTCGCAAACATGTTACTAATCACTTGAATGTCATCGTACAAACCCACCACGAAGCACGATAAATTTGTTCATTCTCTCACATTATTAACAACTTACTATTTGCTAACCTGAATTGACATTTGCTATTTGCTAACAAGAATTGATAGAAAGATACTCATCAACCCCTTCTCTTTAGTAAATATATACAAATACTCCCAGAACTTTGATTAAAGTTCTCCAACAAACCAAGTAATTATCTAGTGTTTTTATAATCTTGATACAATATCATTTAAATAACTAATACGAGAAACGATTTTATAAAACTGAAAGTCATCTTGAGTAAATTTAGTGTAATAATCGTTTATATAAATAAAAGAGAATTTACTTAAATGGTCCATAATTTTTTATCATATTGTAAGATTAGTCCCTGGATTTTAAGAAACTACAAAGTTAATTCAGTAAAAAGGTTTCATCTATAGTCTTCATTGTTCATCCTAGTTAATTTTAAATGAAAAAAGTATGTTTATGTGGCATACGTAAGAGCAATTCTATCTTTTTAACTTTATAACCTTAATAAAATAATGTTAATATCAGTAATACCCACATCCCCCGCTTAGGTCTGTCAATAAACTGAACGTTTAAGAGCTATTAGGCGGAAAGTTTGTTTATGTTCGTTCAATCAATTAAATGACGAATACGAACAAGAAATTTTATTCGTTTAGTTAAACGAACGAATATGAATACATATTTTGTTCGTTCATTTACATTCGTGAACTTTCGTTTATTTACACTCGTTTGCTTACGTTCGTTTAGGTATTGAAACAAAATTTCATGTACATATTTCTTTAATGGTTTTTTGGATACTCATATATTTTTATGAATAATGTATATTTGAACCACTAATTCAATTATGTTTTTTTGATGAATTGTGATGTGATAGATTTGTTCGTTTAAGTTCATTTGTGTTCATTTATATTTGTTATGTATGTTTGTTTATTTTTGTTCGTTTGTATTTACCGTTATGATTTAGTCAAGCTTTATAGTAATCATATGTTGTTTTACCGCTTGTTGCCATCATTGTTATGGTCTTAATATGTTACCGTCATTCGTCGTAATGGAATATCGTCATCATTCACCTAATGAAAGTTTATATGCTGTTTATTTTCTATCGTGTCTTTCGTCCAAGGCTACATGTTTTTATTTATGTAAATTACATGTGAGTAAGTATGAATAAAAATGATATAATGTATGTTCCACGTAGGTGCCACCTAGCATTATTTTTATTACGCTCACACTTACTAAAAAGCGTTATGTTAGTATAACCGTTATTTAAATTTTTTATCATATGCATTCAAAAGTAGAATAACATGACCGACTCTAAAATTTATAAAAATACAATATATTGTCGGTTCTCGCGAATAAGAGACATAATGTTCCACTCCCACAAGTCCACATCGACCACGTGGGTGGCTAACGCCTCCCCACACGAGACCATTACATTTGCTCTTGTGTGTCAAATTCACATAACATATTTTAAATATTAATCATCAATCACCACAAAATATACAAAAGAAAGCTTACAAGAGCCACAAGTAGACGAAGCTAAACCTCATAAACCTCTTTCATCATCTCCACAAGATTTATCATGCAAATCCAAACAGTTCTAGAGAGAGAAACACATTGATTATACTTTAGAGAGAGACATTATCTTCCAATGACCACCACCGCCACCGCCACCACCGCCACCACCGCCACCACCGCAACCACCGCCACCACCATCTATCCCGACGACTTCAAATGCCCAATTTCCCTCGAGATTATGTCGGAGCCGGTCATCCTCTCCTCCGGCCACACCTTTGACCGGCGGTCAATCCAACGGTGGCTCGACGCCGGCCACCGTACATGTCCCATCACCAAACTGCCACTCTCCGATTCACCTTCGTTAATCCCTAATCACGCCCTTCGAAGTCTCATTTCCAATTACACTGCCCTCAATTTATCAAAACCCTATCAGAATCGACAACACCCAGAAACCCTAATTTCGAATTTGACCTCGAAATCGTCGTCTCCGGAGGATAAGCTTGTGTCGATTGAGCACCTCTGTCAGCTTTCGAAACGTGATTTTGAGCTTCGGAAGCGATTGACGGAATCGGGGGCTGTGGCGGCGCTTTTGAGCTGTGTGTTGATGAAGGGTTTTGTTGATTTGCAGGAGAAAGCTTTGAAATTGCTGTTGAATTTGAGCTTAGATGATGATAACAAGGTGGGTTTGGTGGCTGAGGGTGCGATTTGTAGTGTTGTTGATGTTTTGTGCAGTGGTGAGTCTGTGGAGTGTCGGGCAACTGCGGCGACGGTGTTGACGAGTCTTGCGGTGGTGGAAGTGAATAAAGCGACGATTGGGGCGTACCCTTTTGCGATTAGAGGGTTGATTGCAGTTTTGAGGGAGGGGGGTGGGCGTGAGAGGAAAGAAGCTGCTACTGCTCTGTATGCACTCTGTTCTTTTGCGGATAACCGGAGGCGGGCGGTGGAGTGTGGGGCAGTGGAGATTTTGGTGGATTCGTTGAATTCGGGGATTGAACGGGCGGTTGAGGTGTTGGGCTTATTGGCAAAGTGTAGGAGAGGGAGGGAAGAAATGGTGAGGTTTAATGGTTGTGTGAAGATTTTGGTGCATGTGTTGAGTAATGGAAGCTCAAGAGGTGTTCAATATGCACTTTTGACATTGAATTCACTTTGTATGAGTAGTGAAGTGATTTGTATGGAGGCATTGAAGGAAGGTGTGTTTGAGCTGTGTTTGAGGTTTTTGGAAGATGATAATGAAAAAGTTAGGAGAAATGCGTCTAGTTTGATCAAGGTTTTTGGTGGCGCAGGCTGCATTTAGGGCCGATCGCGGGAGGTTAGTTGGGTTCTAATCCTTACGTTTTAAAGTAATGTTAAATATGAAAAGTTTAGATTTTGGTTAGAATGATGTTCACAATTGGTATGTTGTACATTTGCAATAAATGTGGCCAAAAATAGGATGTACCTTGTTGTAATATGTCAATAGAAAGCTCAAATTTGTTCTTTGGTGTATCTTTTAATCCATTTCTTTGCACACATTAGACGTCAAAATACACACTTTGAGTATAGTACTTTATCAATACCATCATATTAGTGTTTTATTGTGTGGAGGTTACTTGAATCATGTTGTTTGTGTATTGCTTTAGCATGGCGCTTTATAGATGGTATTTTAGCTTACCTTAATATGGTTTCTTTCACATGTTTTCAAAGTGATAGACACTCGAGAATAAGATAATTGAATGCAACAAAGTGATTAAAGATCTTAATGGATAGGTAACCATAACTATACGTTTAGACTCGATACTTCTGTTGCAACAAAGTTTTTTACTTCTCAAAATATGATCTATTGTTCTATTGGCCCTACAAATATCAGGAAATTGAGATCTAAATCAAATTGACTATGCATTGCAATAACAAGGTTTGTGGCAAATGTAGACACCCCTTAATAATTTTGGTTATGGTTGTTTGGAGGTTGTGGAATTGGTTTATTGATACGCCATAAGGCAATGATTATGGTATTAGATGGTGGTTTTGCTTCTACTACTTACCTTTTGCAGGGGTGCTAAATGGGTCATGTTTGTGCTTGACGGGTCCAACTCGAGATGAGCCTGCAAATCATGTCAAATACATGAACCCAGACATGACACAAGTATTATGGGGTTGACATGAACATAACTTGTTTTAACCTAATTTTATTTTTGTTCCTTTTTCATTTTTGTGCTCTTAAACTATAATTTACAACAAAAAAAAGTATAATATAATTATGTTTAAATTGTAAAGTACCCCAACCATGACATAAACCACAATTCAGTAATGAAAAAATAAAATTTACACGGGTTCAACGAGTCAACCCACAAACTCGGCTGTTTACCCGCACCTAACCCGTTTAATTAAATGTGTTTACGGGTTCTACCCCAAACTAACATGATTCATTTAGACTAAACCCATACCCATGAATTTTGTGTTAGATTGTAGCATCAGAACTTTACACCCCTACCTTATAACCACATGAGGATTTTTTTTTCTTTTTTCTTTTTTTATTATTATATTTTAATAATGATGAAGGCAATTATATTAAAAACAGAAAACAGGACTAGCAAGAAACTTATACTAACAATTACTCCAAATTACATTTTACAACACATGAGGAATTTGAGTTAGGGTTGTGTCCTGAGCTTGATTGTAGGAAAAAGAAGAAAACTTCAAATAACTTTGTCTAAATTCTTCTTATAATATAAGCCAACCTTGACTTGTAATATAATACACTTCTTAAATTCATATGGAAGTAATACGATCCTAGCAACACCCCTGAATGTTGACAAATTGTTGACCATGTAAAAATTGTCATCAATAGTTTGTTCTTGCAACCTTTTATTCAGTGGTAATTGTTAATTCAAACACTGTCCGACACATTTTTTGTTTATAAATTGTCCCTGTGGAACGAATCAATTGCCTAAAAATGGGAACTTATTTTGTTTTTCTTTATAGTTTTATGTCTGTTTGAAGTGCATTTTGAGATACCTCTAGTTTCGGTAGTTAGTGTCGATCAATATTGCATTATTTGACCCATTCAATTGGTGGGTTAGCATGATCCTGTTTTGCGAGTAATAGCTGGCTGCTGGTTGCACAATGTCTGAACTTGAATTCTCATTCGGGTAAGTGAAGAACACATTGTACCTTCTATATTGCAAATTGTACCATATGTATTTCATATTTGATGCAGGTGAAGATCATCAACTTCGGCAGGTCACTAGTTTGACCTGTCAAGTTTTACTTCATCTGTCTGCTTTTGGGTATCCTGTGTCCTTAGATAAAGCAATGACTAAAGATGGTCAAATATACTGAAGTTAAAGACTCGAGGTATGCTTCTTAAAAAGATTTTACTGAGATTAAATCCGTTGAAAATGAAAGCGGACGGAGTCTTGAACAATTTCTTGATTGATTCAGTGATGTTTGGAATGAATCAATTAGGCTTTGCATACTTATGAAAGTGACGTTTTTGACTAATATGACCGCATGATTAATGACTTAAACAGTATCCATATGATTATTTCACTCACTTTCTATATGTATCTATATAAATTTTTGATGGTTTTTCTTAGCTTTGAAGAGAGTATTGGTTATCTGGTTTCTATAGAAGAAAATTAGGTTTGGATTTTTATTAGTTGATTTAGCATTGACTATCTTTAACCATATACGCGTATGATCAGTTTTTTTAGTTACAAATTATGAGTTCTTAAAAACCGTACTGTTTGTTGAAATGCCTGCAAGTCTGGACGTGGGCTAATTAGTGTTTTTTCAATAAATCTTGAACTTTGACTTGTTCTATGTATTATTAGTTTATCTGTTGTCACAGCATCTCACTATCAAAAAGCTAAATAGGAAAATTACAACACAAAAAAACAAAGTTAATAATTAAAAATAAAGAACAGATCGGCTAAGAATCTGTATAAAAAGAAAAAAAACAGGAATTTATAACAGAACATAAAACATAACAAACATGATCATGAAGAATTAATATAGGGTCTAACAGTAGTTACTGATTAATACATGATTCACAATAGTTTCAAGAATGTGGAAACTAACTATTGCGGTTCTTGTCAGATTTCTCTTCTTCCATGGAGTTTGCTTTGCGAAAAAAGGTATGCCCTTTGATGCATTTCTTTGTTTACTTATAGTTGGATTCATACCAATTGTAGGATGAAAAGAGCATGGGTTATTAGATTTGAACTTTCTGTCACAGATTTGGACGCAACCATGGCCCCACGAGCTTCATATTTTGACTATATCGTTATTGGCGGTGGGACTGCCGGCTGCCCTTTAGCTGCCACTCTCTCACAGAACTCATCTGTCCTCCTCCTTGAGCGTGGCGGGAGTCCTTTCAACAATGTGAACATAACCAACATCACCGCCTTCGGTGCTGCCTTATTGGATACCTCATCCACTTCACCTTCCCAACTATTTATATCTGAAGATGGTGTTAGAAATGTGCTTGGGCGTGTGCTGGGCGGTGGGAGTTTGATTAATGCAGGTTTTTACTCACGAGCCTCAGCATAGTATGCAAAAGAATCCGGATGGGATGAAAAGTTGGTCAATCAGTCGTATCAATGGGTTGAAAAGATGATTGTTTTCAAGCCCATTGTGGGGCCATGGAAATCTGCTCTGAAGGCTGGGTTGTTGGAGGCTGGGGTTTCCCCGGATAACGGGTTTTCTTATGATCATTTATATGGGTCAAAAATTGGTGGCACAATTTTTGATAAAGACGGGCGTAGACATTCGGCTGCTAATTTGCTTCGTTATGCAAGTAATCAGCGGCTCAGGTTGTATCTTCATGCTTTGGTTCACAAAATCTTGTTTCGGATTAAAGGTATAAACCTTTTTTAAACTGCTACTCATGTGCTATACATGAATGTTGGTAAATTAGAGGGTTAACAAGCCGAACATCGGGTCACTAAAGTTTATCTTTTTGACTCGTATCCAAGCTGACTTACATATTTTGCCATCTGTACTTTTGATTTAAACTTATACTTCTTATATTTTAGTGTGATTATTTTGAATGGTACGTTTTTGCCCTTCCCGACGGAAAAAATACTGAATCCATCACTGTGATTTATCCAGGAAAAACAAAACCTATGGCTTATGGGGTGGTGTTCAGAGACTCATTAGGAAAGAAGCATATAGCATACTTAAAAGAAGGATCAAAGAATGAAATTATAGTGTCTGCTGGATCATTAGGAAGCCCCCAACTTCTGATGCTAAGTGGGCTTGGCCCAAAGGACCAACTTCAGTCCCATGGCATTAATGTTGTTTTGGCCCAGCCAGGCATCGGTAACAGCATGGCAGATAACCCGAGGGCTGCTATTTTTGTACCGTCACCTATTCCGGTTGAGTTTAGTATCGTTGAGGTTGTTGGAATTACTCGCTCCGGGAACTATATCGAGGGCCGCAGTATTCCCAACATTGTTGGTTTACAGTACAAGAACACTTCTTTCAAGGTATCAAATATTAATGCATTCATGTACTCTAAAGTTGTTTCTTCTGTTTAATCGTTGCATTAACGTTCTGTAGCATGGAGGATTCATCGTCGAGAAGATAATTGGGCCCGTATCAAGAGGCCACTTACAGCTAAAAAGTCGAAACCCTAACGACAACCCGTTAGTTACATTCAACTATTTCAAAGAGCCTGTTGATTTACAAAGATGTGTCAACGGGCTAACAACAATCATAAGAGCGATTGAAACAAAATCATTTTCAAATTTTAGATTCCATTCTCTGGACACAGAAGACCTTCTTAACATCACCACGAGTCTTCCACAAAACTTGCAAGTACATAGCAACACCACATCGTCTCTGGCACAGTTCTGCAAGGTTACAGTTAGCACAATGTGGCACTATCACGGAGGTTGTCGGGTTGATGAAGTTGTTGATCGTGATTATAGAGTTGTTGGTGTTGATCGGCTTCGAGTTATAGACGGGTCCACTTTCCGTACGTCTCCTGGGACTAATCCTCAAGCTACTGTTATGATGCTTGGAAGGTATAATGTTAGTTGGAACATTTATTGGAATTTGTTATACGTTATCAATGAGGGGAGTTATTTACTTCTTATTTCATACTACTTTTTAAAACCTTATTGTTATCGTATGCAGGTATATGGGGGTGAAGATACTGCGCGAACGACTAGAGTAAGATGGATCAACAAGATGACTTACCTATCGTGTTACGTAATCTAGTATTACACTGCTAGTACCTTTCTATGGCTCCCTTCTTGTTGTGATGTATCATGTATATGTAAAATACAAAAAAAGTTATTACATGTGTTTGAAATGCTCTGATACATTAATATCATAAAATTTTAACAATACTTCTATTTTTATAAAAAAATATCGTATTTCACCCCTTTTGAACTGCCATTTGTGTCTTCCTTCTTTGGCAGATGGTTTAATTATGAAAATTGTCCCTGTGGAGCGAATCCATTGCGTAAAAATGGGAACTTTTTTGTTTTTCTTTTATTTCCGTTTGAAGAATGCTTTGAGATACCTCTAGTTCCGGTTTTTAGTATCTATCAATATTGCATTGTTTGACCCATTTGATTGGTCGGTAAGCATGATCTTGTCTTGCAAGTAGTAGCTGGTTGTACAATGCCCGAGCTTGAATTCTCATTCGGGTAAGCGAAGAACAAATTGTACCTTCTATTATTGTACCGTGTGAATTGCATAGTTGATGCAGGTGAAGATCATTATCTTCTGTAGGTCACTGGTTTGTACTGTCAAGTTTTTAGTTCATCCGTCTACGTTCGAGTATCTTGTGTCGTCAGATAAAGCAATGGCCGAAGATGGTCCGATATTCTGAAGTAAAAAAATGCAAGGTATGCTTCTTAAATAAATTTTACTGAGAATTTTTTACATTGAAAATGGAGGTGGAAGGAGTCTTGAACAATTTAGTCATGTTTGGAATGAATCAATTGTTGGGTTAATCTTGATCGGGTCAAGTTATGGTGAACGGGTCACGGGTTATTAGAAAGTTTATTGTGTCACGTGTTTCTAATTATTAGTGGGTTATAGTTAGTTAGCAAGATTAGTGGGTCTAGATAATAGAGTAATGGGTTAGTGGGTAAGTTAATTTCCTAATCTTTAGGTGCAAGATGTTTTTCTCCACTTAATGTACATTTGAGAATGAATGAGAAGCAAGAGTTTAATATGATCTTGGGTCTGAAACCAACATTTGGTATAAAAGCACCAGGTTAGAAAAAGAGGGCTGTTTTGAGAGTTGGAAGAAAGCAATCGGAGAAGCAAGGGGGCATCAGCGGCCTTGTTGATGTTGGTATGAAGAAGCAAGGGCTGATCAGAGGCCAACGATCAGCAGAACGAGAGCAGAAGCAGCGTCGATCGTAACGATGGAGAGCCTGCGTTGTATTAATTGATCGAAGAATTGAAGACAAGCAGTTCATCGAAAGAACAGAAGGAGCACCAGAATCCTAGAGATAAGGAGGTAATTATCAAAGGAAGAAAGTAAAACGGTGGATCAATTAAATACAAGGAAGCAACAACCGGAACCGCAAAAGATGTTTGATTATTTTTGTTAAAATTTTTTTTTTTTCTCTGTTGGGTTGCGGAAAGGAAGAGTGAACATTGGTGTATTAAATAAAGCAAGCACCCTAGTAGCTTGATAGTGGCATCCAAATCAGTTGTTCTTAAGCAAGTTTACCCGTACGAAAGCATGGAAACAAAAGATAGCAAGAGTAACAAGAGCAAGAGCAACAAGAAAGTAAGAAAGATAGCAATAAGATGATTCGAAGTAAGCAAGCATGAGATGCTCGAATCAAGCAAGAAAGTAGCAAGATTAGCAAGAAAACTAGTACCGGACATTGAAAGAAAGAGCAAGATAAGCAAGAAAGAAAGAAAGAAAGGAAGAAAGAAGCAAGAAAACCGAGAACTGGATCAAGATTAAGGGGGTGAATGTCGGGTTAATCTTGATCGGGTCAAGTTATGGTGAACGTATCACGGGTTATTAGAAAGTTTATTGTGTCACATGTTTTTAATTGTTAGCGGGTTATAGTCAGTTAGCAAGATTAGTGGATCTAGATAATGAAGTAATTAATGGGTTAGTGGATAAGTTAATTTTCTTTTCTTTAGATGCAAGATGTTTTTCTCTATTTAATAGGCTCGTAGGCTTATGATAGTGACCCTTTTGACTAATCGCATGATTAACAACTTAAAAGGTATCCAATAATGATTTCACTTATCACTTATATTCTGTATTTGTTTATTTATTTATGTGAATTTGTGATGTTTTTTCTTAGGTTAGAAGAGAGTATCCGATGTCCGATTTCTATAGAAGAACATTATATTGGGTATTTTAGGTGATGAATTAGCATTATCCATATTTGACAAAGTTTTTTCAGGACTGAAGAGTTTGAAAAAAACCGTACTGGTTGTTGAAAGGCCTGCAAATCCGACCATGGCGAATTAGTGTTTTTTCTATAGATCTTGAATTTTTACTAGTTTTAGTTAGGTTAGTAATTGTGTATTATGCGGTTAATGAAAAAAAGAATATATATTATCAATAAGTGTCTCAAAATAAGTGATATAATATGAGATTAATATAAACACAATTATATATTATATTACCAGCGGTGAGTGTAACCGCTGGTAGATTGAATATAAACCGTTAGATCAACCTGAGATTAAATCACAACCGTTTAAACTCGACGGTTACTTCAGTTACAGAACGGTTTACACGGTTTTGAGCTGTTACCATCCACTTTTCTTCTTTCTCTTTTTACTCCCCCCACTTGGTTGATTGATAACCTCCACCTACAACCGTTCATCTGATTACATAAATAGGTCACCATGTCTCTCTTTGCAATTCACAAGCTTCCTTTTTCACCTGCAAATCAATTTATTCTATTCGTCTATGGATTCACCGACTTGGACTAAAGACCCGAATCGTGGGTAGTGGAGTAGACAACCAATAGTGTGTGTGTCGATTCATCATGATATTATGGTTTAGGCTTCTGTAATAAAACTTGGTAACAGAGAATCCATCGAAGAGGAATCATCGAAGGTACTTTATACTACCAACTTCAATCTCAAATTCTCAATTCAATTATACCAAATCAGTCTTCTTTGGCAAAACCCTCGGGAGCCAGTATGGATTTGTCCCCTTTTGTTCATCATTATGTCGTATCCTTATCTGTGTGTTTGTTGTTGTAGTTGTCCATGTAAATACCCTCAACTTCTCTTCTCAAATTGATGCATTTTTAATCTTTTTTCTTGAATCGATATGAAACAGGAGTTTGGGTGGAGGAAAGATTAAACCATTATTGACGAGGGTTGATTTGTAGTGGCGATCACAAAGCTTTCGTTATTAGCAACTTACAGAAATCCCAACAGCCCTACTCATCTCTCGGTTGCAATCTAAGTCCTACAAGAAGATGATGTTTCATGCTTACATCCTCTTTTCAAAGCACCGGCCATTTTACCCCTCTAGGCATTACTTTTTTCTGTGTTTAGTAAGATAACAAAGATTCATTTGTTACCTGATACTATGGCTTTAACATTGTTTACTTTTTTATGAGTAATATTTTTTTTTATTTCTTGGTGGAGGATTTTAGTGGAGATGAATTACAAAAAATCTTGGTCCATATTTCATTATCATGGATACTTCCACATGAATGATGACTTACAAGATGCATTAGTACTTTAGTAGCTATATTACAACATGTTGTTTAAACTTGTAATAATCATCTACATAAATGAGTTTAATTTAAATTTTTTGATTGAATTTTTTGGTTTGGTGATGATTTTTCAAGGTTATTTTCGATTAAACTGTCTATATGTTGGTATTAATATAAGTTGAGAATTTCTACTCCACCCATTTCTTAAAGTGAACACTAACATTTATAAATTGTTTAAAATTAAAATTTTAAAAAGCTATATACTATGTTCTCCTATTTAATCATATCTACTTTTAGGGAATATCTTCGAATGGGAAGAAGCATCAAATGGCTTATTCTTCTTGCTGCATGCTTGTGTTCATAACCCTACTGGAGTTTGTCCTACAATTGAATAATGGAAAGAAATATTTTATCAGTTTAAGGCTGGTACTTTTAATACTATTACTTTTGTGTATTTAAGTTGTTAGCTTTTTTATTGTTAATGTTTTCAGCTCAAAGGTCATTTTGCTTTCTTTTACACTACCTATCAAGGCTTTGCAAGTGGTGATCCAAAAAGAGATAGTAAAATCCAATAGGATTTTTCTTGAAGATGGTCATTTGATTTTGAAGCTATGCTATATGAAGATCTAATTCTATTTAGTGTTATAGACTACTGAATTTGTGTATAAATATTATTCTAATTCTATTTAGTGTTATAGACTACTGAATTTGTGTATAAATATTATAGTATAGAGGTGACGATTTTAATTGACTTGCTTTTGAATGGGTAAGATATTTTTTTTGTTTGTAACATGTTGAAATAAATAAATAAAATCTCCTAGGGACTACCTATGCAAGTATATAATATTTAAAATGCAAGTTCCACTTTGATGGATTTTTATATGGTGTATTAAAGTTGTTTTGTGGTAGAGCGTTAGTAGGCATATAGATTAAACATATAGTAGAGTGTTGATCTTATTAATTTGTCATTGGCCAAATTAAAGAAAAATACAAGGTATGACAAGAATGCATATGTAAAGAAAAAATTAAACGGAACAAAGATAAGATTAAAAAAACAAACAGATTAATATTATTGCATAACAACTAAGCTTCATCTACATATTGAAAAGCTAATTTTGATACCAATAGATAAAATGAATACATCGATATTCTTTTATCTCTATATTCAAACCCATTGAATATTCACTGATTTTAATCGTTTAGTTGTTATTTTGTTGCTAGGCTAAAGCCTAAAAGTTGTGGGATACCTTACTTTGATGTTTTTTTAGTTTATTTGGTTACTTTTTACTCATAAGCTAATAAGTTGTACATTAATCTTAAACGAATACATTTTGTTTAAAATGAAAGAAAAATAGTCACACCATTATGATATTAAAATACCTGGCCACCGGACGGGTATAAAACTAGTTTTGTATAGTGTATTGTAACAAAATTAAAGAAACAAAATGTGAATATATTTTGTAAGAGTATATTTTGGTGAGTCGTTGAACATAGGTCTGGTCCAAAGTTTGATGATACAAACCTTCACCTATATTTATTTTTTAAACAGTGAAATGCGTTTTATATTTTTAAGGTTTCATAGAAATTGTCATTTAAATCCAAAACTTCATTTGTATTCAAAGGTTTCATTAAAATTATCATTTGAATCTATTTAATTACTCTTAATTGACAACATTAAGTTTTTCCATTAAATTTCTTACATTAGTGGTATTTTAGTTAAAATAATTACAAAATAATAAATCAACTCTATGTGAGTGATTTTATGTATTCAATCTCTTTTGGGAATTACAGCTTGCTTGTTTAGCCTGCCCCTTCTTTGAAAAAGGCCCGGCTGGGTATTGACCGGGCCAGGCCAAAAGAGCATTTCTTTCCATTATTTTGAAAGAACAAGAAGAAAACAAAGAAAACACGACCTTGACTATCAACTACCGATTGGTTGAAATTGAAACCATTTAGGTTATGATTTGACATCATGATAGTTTTTTGTTGTTTTGCCTTGTTAATTTATTTTGGTTCACTAGTTATGTTACTTTTACCCGTTTTGTTAAATCATAGATTTTTTTTGGTTTAAAGTGTGATTATGGTTATGGTGATTGATATTTTATAATTATTATTCATGAACTGCCAATGTCAAATTTTTCATTGTTCTTATAATTTTACGATTATTTTTCTTTTATAGTTATGATTAAAATTAATTTTGTCATATGACATGTTTGTTTATTTCTATATAATTTCGTAATGTATGTTTTATAAAGTTAAAAATGATCTATTTTTAGATGGTTATTATTATATTTTGTTTTATCTAATAGGATGTCTAGATGTGTCTTTTATGATGGAATAAAAGAAGTGTCGACCTATTATTCTTGGTAATTCAAATCGTAATGATAATTATAAAAAGAGACTGAATGAATAAACCACTCACATATGGCTAATTAATAATTTTGTAATGTTTTTTACTAAAATACCCATAATGTTGGAAATTTAACGGAAAAACTTAATGGTGTTAATTAGGATTAGTTAAATGGATTCGAATGATAATTTTAATAAAACCTTTGGATACAAATGATTTAAAGTTTTGAATTCAAATAACAACTTATATGAAGCCTCAAGGATGTAAAAATGCATTTAACTCTTTTTTAAAACATCCAAGTCCTTTAGTAAATTAATTCTTCTAGCATCCATTTATAGTATATAATAAAAAAAGGGTTTTCAAGGATACATACAACTTGTGATAAAGCTTAAACTTTTATTTCTCGTATCTCTATCCTATTAAATTAAATGAAAATAATTTTAAATAAGTAAACTAAATAATTAAATATCTAAAATATAAATCTTGTTATTTTAATAACTTATTAAAACATGCTAAATTATAACATTTTTATTATATCTTATATTCAAATATATTTTTATGATTCTGGATTTCTATTATTTGTTATTAAATTTATTTAGTTTTTATTATTTATTATTTTATCAATGACTAATAACATGTAATATACAAACTATTTATAAAGCCTAGCGACTTTAATACATTGATTTTATTCTACTCATGTAATATTTGAGTTTCTAACCTAGTTATGTGTATAAATAAAATAATAGCAAACGAGATGTATAACATCAAAACCCTAGAATGAGATATACAATGAATTTGCCAATAAAAAAAAATCCCCTCTGAATTGTTTGGGTGGTGGGGTACCCATGCCACACTACATCACACACCCGTTAATCAAAACATGTCATTATCACCGACATTTTTATTTAAAAATTACTTCATTAATAAAAATAAATTACAAATTATAAAAAAATACATTAAATTTAAAACATAAAATTTAATAATATGACAATATTAAAACTAAAATTCTACAAATTAAACTCCCGACCATCTATCCGGACAATTTGATATTTCCGTTCAAGGACGTACTTCAATATCGGTTTGGGGATATCGTCATGCAGTTTAAGGAAAATCTCCATCTTCCGATCTAACTTTTCGCGAAGCAACTTTTCTCGTTATAAGTCGAGTGCAGCCAATTTAGATTTGGTTATTTTTATGCGAAGCGCTTCTCGTCTTTTTTTTTCTCCCATTTCTTTTTTCACTCATTGAGCCTTTAATGGCTTCGCTCAACGTTGCTTGCTTGAAGAAGACTCCCCCGTCCTTTTGCCATTGATAAAGACGGGCGTAGACATTCGGCTGCTAATTTGCTTCGTTAAGCAAGTAAGCAGCGGCTTAGGTTGTATCTTCATGCTTCGGTTCATAGAATCTTGTTTCGGATTAAAGGTATAACCTTTTTGAAATGCTATTCATGTGCTATACCTCAATGTTGGTAAATTATAGGTTTAACGATCCGAACATCAGGTCACTAAAGTTTATGTTTTTTGACTCGTTATTCAAGCCGACTTACTTATTTTGCCATATGTACTTTTGATATAAACTTATACTTTTTATATTATTGATGTGATTATTTAGTACGGTTCGTTTTTACCCCACCGACGAAAAATACTGATTTCGTCACTATGATTTATCTAGGAAAATCAAAACCTATGGCTTATGGGGTGTTGTTTAGAGACTCATTAGGAAAGAAGCATGTAGCGTACTTGAAAGAAGGGTCAAAGAATGAAATAGTAGTGTCTGCTGGATCATTAGGAAGCCCAAAACTTCTGATGCTAAGTGGGCTTGGCCCAAAGGATCAGCTTCAGTCCCAGCCTCCCAGGGCATAAATGTTGTTTAGGCCCAGCTCGGTATCGGTAACGGCATCGAAGATAACACGAGGGATGCTACTTTTGTCCCATCGCCTATTCCGGTTGAGTTTAGTATCGTTGAGGTTGTTGGAATTACTCGCTCCGGGAACTATATCGAGGGCGGTAGTATTCCCGGCCAACATCGTCGGCTCATACAAAAACATTTCTTTCAAGGTATCAAATATTAAGTAGTCATGTACTCTAAGTTTGTTTCTTTTGTTTATTCCTTGCATTACCGTTTTGTAGTATGGAGGATTCTTCGTCGAGAAGATAATCGGGCCCTTATCAAGAGGACCCTTACAGCTAAAAAGTCGAAACCCTGACGACAACTCGTTAGTTACATTCAACTATTTCAAAGAGCCAGTTGATTTACAAAGACGTCTCAACGGACTAACAACAATCATAAGGGCGATTAAAACAAAATCATTTTCAAATTTTAGATTCCACTCTCTAGACACGAAAGACCTTCTTAACATCACCGCGAGTTTTCCACAAAACTTGCCGATACATAACGACACCAAGTCGTCTCTGGCACAATTTTGCAAGGACACGGTTAGCACGATGTGGCATTATCACGGGGGTTGTCGGGTTGATGAAGTTGTTGATCGTGATTATAGAGTTGTTGGTGTTGATCGGCTTCGAGTTATAGACGGGTCGACTTTCCATACGTCTCCGGGGACTAATCCTCAAGCTACCGTTATGATGCTTGGAAGGTAAAATGTTAGTTGGAACAGTTTATTGGAATTTGTTACACATTATCTATGTGGGGAGCCATTTATTTATTGTTTCATGTTACTTTTTAAATGCTTATCGTTATCGTACGCAGATATATGGGGCGAAGATACTGCATGAACGACTAGAGTAAGACGGATGATCAACTAGATGACTAACGTCGTATAATGCTACGAGATCTAGTATTACTGCTAGTACCTTTATACGACAAACTTCTTGTTATGATATGTCATGTTTACATAAAAACAAAAGGTGTAACCATTTATGCGTGTTTGAAATTCTATGTTACATGCATTAATATCATAAAACCGTTAAAAATGATCGTATTTCACCCCTTTTGCTTTCCCATTTCGTCTTTATTTATCTAGCATATCATTGAGAATCGGTTCTATTCAAACTTTAATTACCTCTGGCATTTCTCTTTCGTTTGATGGTCACATCCGCTTATGCTCCTGTGGATCTTATAACATCTAGAACGGTAAGCCATTCACTATATCAAGTTAGGTATCATATTAGATATATATTAATACTTAAAAAAACATATTTTTTCGACTTCACATTCTTTCCAAACATTCTTTTCTAAAAGAATTAAAATACTATACACACACAAGATGTATATTAGAATTTGAAATAATATAACACATTCGGTTGTTTTCCAGATGAAGTCTCTAATGCTTCTTCTTTGCCCACTTGGTGCTCATCTCCATCCGTAGTCAAGCGAAGGAGATGCTCTTAGGTATTCGAAAGAAAAGCAAGAGAGAGAAGGGAGCAATCTTTAATAACACTAGCCCCAACCGAGGCTGACTTATATTTATGTGGTGTGTTTGTGTTAATTACAAGATAAAATTTACGTAGAAAACCATGAGAATTGCATAAAGTTTAATGAGAAAAAAAAATACATGGTTACAAAAGTTTTAGGAAAATTACATATACCACCCTATAAATTTCATCAGTTACATATATGTTCAACTTAAATTCTTAATTACATATATTTTCTTGTAAAACCTAGTTAATTACATATATATCCAAATTAAAAGTTTAATTATACATATTTCCTTCTAAAACATAGTTAATTACATATATACTCAAATAAAAATTTTAATTATATATGTTCGCTTTATTAAACATAAATATTAGATATTTACTCATTTTATTACTTTTATTAAAAATAACTTGTATAATTGGTATTTTACTCTTATTTATTAATATTTCTATACTAACATATTTTATGCGTTTTTGTTTTTTATACATTTTATGCTAATTCTATAGTTTAATAAAAATAAGAGAAATACTAATTATAGCTATTTTTAATAAAAATAATTAAATAGATAAATATGTAATTTTTATATATAATAAAGTGGATATCTGAAGTTAAACTTTTAGTCTTGGTATACACGTAGTTTTAAGATTTACAAGGGGCATATGTAATTAAACTTTTAATTTGAGTATATATGTAATTAACTAAGTTTTACAAAAGAATATATTTAATTAAAAGTTTAAGTTAGATATATATATGTAACTCATTAAGTATATAAGGGGAAATATGTAATTCACCTAATTCACATTTAAAACAATACTTACTAGCATTTATAAAGATTTAATAGTTTTCTACTAAGCATATGACGATATTGACACATAAATAGCTCATAATGATAATTAATTATGTCTAGCATGCTTTTTATAAAGTATATCTTTGTGTTTAATCTTACTCTCTTAGATTTACCCTGAATTGTAATAGTAAAGTTTAATGTTGTTTTCATTACTTAAGGACAAAAAGTATCAGATCCTGATGCTTAAAGACACAACACGAACAGCCCATCGATCAAGTCAAATTTCTCAAAATGTAAAGAATATAATCTTGATCGATCGGACATTCGAACCCCGTCAGTATCAATCGAGTTAAATCGTTGTTGTCGAATTACTTTTCTTTATTTGATTAGTCACTTGTCTTAATTACAAATTCCGCGATATTAAAGCTTCTATATGTGCATATATCGTAGACACAAGAATATGTTCTTGAAATGCTAGATATAACAATATGAAACATGAGGAATATCTATTATAAGAACCTTTCATCTTCTCCAAGAGCTTACTTGAATACAAGTGTCAAAAGTAAATCTTTGTTAATAGATTTTGTTTTCTTTTTAACTTATATGTAGTCCTATTCAAACAATTTTTTATTCAAGATTCATTTATGTTATTTATTACACGTAATAACATCTTGTGTTTATCCTTAGTTATTAAATTGGTATGAGTTTAAGTTTTACGAGTGGGACATATTGATTTAGAAGTACATTTCATTTTACTAGCGGGTTATATATTGATTTAGAAGTAGATTTTATTGAGGTGTGTGAGTTCACAAAAGAATAGACTTCATGGAGCCGTGTATTTGCTTAGTAAAAATAAAAGCTATAACTCAGTAAGTGGGTTTACACAAAACATCATTCATGGTTTTTGACAAAAATAACTAATACGAGATAGTTTGATAATTTTAGCATATTGGTCTTCTACTTCAAAACTAATTCAAGTGAAAAATATGTTAACTCTATAATCATTTGTACATATTGCTTTAAGTGTTACATAAAACAATTTAGTATATATTTCATATAACAGGATTATATTTTTGCTAGGTATAAATCCCAAATTGTATTCTTAATTAGCTAGTTACATGTCATCCTACATGTTACACTAAATACGTCAAGAACAAATGATAAATGTTGACATTTGAGGTAAATTATCAGTTTAAGTTTCATTTTCGATTAACCCAATCTTAGGTGTACACAAAATAATCAAGTCAAAAGAAAGTTTGCACAACAACAATTATCCAACACATTCAACATCTTAAAGTTGCAATCATCAAACTAACCCTTAACAGCTCTCTATGATAAACTATAAATACAACTAATTACATTAAAAAAACATTTTTCTTGCTTTAAAATAGACCCCTAATAATTTGCTAGCCCTACATAAACTGTCATTGGTTGTCCTCCCTTCAAGGGTCACTTTGTAGCTTTTTTTTCTTCCTCATATCATCCTTTTCCCATTCCTTTTCCAACTTTTTTACATTGTACTTCTACTACACTCCTCCGATATGTGGCTCATATTCATCATTAAATTATGAGTTCTTTTAAGTTTTTTTGCTATTTTGAATAATCTATTTAATTCAAAATAACGAAAAATCTTAAGAACGATTATGTTGTTGTAGAAAAACAATGAACAGACAGACCAGCATGAGCTTATGTTAAGTTTATGAATATTTGAGTTTTTAACTTCATAGTTGCACACTTGCACCTACCTAAAAGTGCCCCCGAAATTTGATGTCCAATAATCAGGGGCAGTCTCGGTAGCAACAGGGAAAGTACTTGATACTGGCACGAGGCAAAGCCCGCGACTCCTTAACTCTTGTTGTTTAGCTCCTTCTTTCATATCTTCATTTATCTAAAAGTAAAATCTTTAAGTTAATTAAACAGAATATAATTTGAAAGTTTTGAAACGAATCAAGCTTTAAGTAAATGTTATATTAATCCAAGTATCTTACTTGTTGCCCTTGCATAGTAGCTCCATTTTTCATATATGGGGCACTTAGAACCTGGAAGATGAACGCATAAGGAAATGATAAACATGATGTTTATTTGATTAGATCGCACAAATATGTATGAATAAATAACAACTTACATTGATTTGATCATGAAGGAGCTTAATGTATTCAATGGCTTCATGAAGAACAGATGCTGTATCAGTCTGTATATATAAAATATCATTCCATAATCCATTTTTTAAAAAAATAAATAAAGAAACTTAAGTTTTTTCAAGAATATATCAAGCAAATACCTTCCCGAAAGGCGAAACTAATTGCTGGAGAGCAGTGACTCGATCCCCAAGTTTCTCTTTTCGAACCTGAAAACACAATGAGTCTTCATTAGGGTTTGTATTTACGTGTATTCAAAGCAGTCTATTTATCCCAAGTGATAGATGTAAAGTTTGTCTTTTATCTCACTGTTTTCCTTCTTTACTGTGAGTGAGATTTTTGCTAGGCATGTAACCGTTTACACATACTCAATTGACTTTCTTGAAAAGATTGAGCAAAAGAATCATGAAATTGAAGCAGTACGTACGCACCTTAAATGTTGGCAATGGTGATGGCGTTTCAAGGCGTGGTCGCTTCAACATAGGTTCTCCTGAGCTCTTTTTCGCTGATGATCCCAAGTCCCGGATTTCTTTACTTTGAGACTAAATAGAATAATTAACACAATGTTATTGATGAAACCCTAATCTTGGTGAACATGAGTATATCCAATAAAAACTTAATCTTTTTCACTTACCTTGATGTTAGGGCAATTGGGTTTCTCATCATACATTGAGGAGATGAATCTTGACTGCGATAACGCGAATAAACGAGCTCGATCATTGTTTAAACCCAACTGTGATGCATTCCAGAAAGGTGTTTTGTTGGCTAAGTGTAAACCTCCGAGAATATGTTGTTTTGGAATGCTTGAAACTGTATCAATATCATCTAAATTCTGTTGGAAATCATAAAGTGGTTGTTGTTGTGATGCTGCTTGCGGTGCTGGTGCTGGTGCTGGTGCTGGTGCTGGTGCTGGTGCTGGTGCTGGTGCTGGTGCTGGTGCCGAGCAATTGAATAAATTTTGTAGCAAACTCGAAGGGTAACCATATGAATTGCTAACCATGTTGCCGGAGCAATCACCGGAGCTTGTGATGAAACTTGAAGTTTGTTCTTGATTCATACCGAAACTCGCCGTGTTTTGACCGCTGGCTGGTGAGTTATTCAAGATTTCTGATAGGGTTTGATTGTAACTCTGATCTTCAGTGGTTCCATTACTAACATAATTGTTCAAATGAGTGTTCATCAGATTCTTTTTGGCTTCAAATAATTACAAAAGATATCTATGGACCATTTGTTAGTGGAACTAAAAGTTGTATCATCAATAATTGAAAAAACAAAGTAAAAGAAACATAAAAGTTTATGTATACTTACACCAATAAAGCTTGATTCCAATTGGTGGTTGTAGATGGTGGTGAACCCATCATCTGAAAGGCGGAATCCGGTGAGATGGTGGTGGTACAACCACCGGAAGACTTGTCGGTTGACCTTGTTTTCATGTTCATGAATTCGTTTTGCCAGCAACCTCCGTAGTTGCCGGCAAAAGATGACGGGTTGAAGGCGAAACGTGGTGGTGTCCACCACGTTCCGCCGCAGACCTCTGCCTGAAACTCTTCCGCCATGTGAGTTTATCAATTGAATTGTTCTTCGCTTATGCAAGTGAATGAAACATCTGAGAATGTACGGAGAGTAAACTACTGGAATTTGGTTGACATTTATATTGTGATAAAGTGAGTCAAAAATAAATTGATTTTTAATTTGAAATTTTAAAGATTGGTATCAAAGAAATTATACTTAAATAACTAGTTTCAATATTTTATTTTTTAACTTTTACTTTGTAAATTTCATCTAATAATCATTTTATTAATTTTACACATATATATATAGTTAGTTTTTACTAAGCTAAAAACTCATGTATATTAGATGAGTTAATCTAAAGTTAACATTTTATAACCCAATAACTTTAAGAAAAATTGTATGTTGAGTGTCATTACTTATAGGTAGGGTAACAAATACCGAAGGATTCTAAGAATGATTTATAATAGAAAATAAGATTTTAAAAATTATAATTTGTATTATAAGATATTAAAATATTCTTATATTTTGTAAACTTAAATAAATTAATATAGAGTTAATTTCAGTTTTAATTAATCATTTTTCTCATTAAAAACATTAATTTACCTCCAAATTTCATATGTTGTTTCAATTTAACTTTAAAAGTTTTATTATATTGGATAAAGTTAAAACAAAAAATAAAATTTTAGAATAATTGAAATAACTTAAAATTTTTTTTGATCTAATTGATATTTTTAATCATTTAATTTGAAGGAAAGTAATTATTTTTAACAAATCTCAATAAGTAAAATCGAACTTAATTTATTAATATATGTTACTAAGAGATAAGAGATATTAAAGAATTTTTTAATATATGTTACTAAGAGAGATGAATCTCAAACATCCAAAATTTATGAAAATAATAATAACAAATTATGAGAACTTTTACTAGATCAAATAGTACACATTTTTATACTTTTGGTACCAACAACATTAGCAAGCAAGTACTGTCTAATTTCCTATTCTCTCATTTTTGCTACCACCACCGCTGGTTACGCCAAGCCCACATCATCCATACAACTATTAAACATACAACTATTAAACATACAACTATTAAACATACAACTATTAAACATACAACTATTAAACATACAACTATTAAACATACAACTATTAAAGCACAATTCATTAGAAACTGACTTTCCTAGCGTGATTATAGCAATAAATCGCCATATCTGGCCTTATCATAGAAGCATCTCTTTACCCTCTCTCTAACAAACACACATCACCATCAAAACCTACAAAAAAGACCCTCAAAGATAAAATCATTAAATGAAGTTGAAACTCGGGAACACTTCCACACCAGATCTAAAAACCCCAAATCCTTCGACAAATAATGAAGTATGAAAATAAGACCCATATATCCACTTACACATTGTGGACCGCGTTTCAAAGGACATGATTTCTCGATTACCGATTCTGCTGGGGATTCGACTTTTAGATCGTCTGAGGCTTTTGGTGTTTCAACTCCCAGTCCGAGTGATTATGGTGGTGTCAATGGTGTGGCGGAAAGGGTGGTAGCGATGGTGTTGTGGTCGTGGTATTGGTGTGGTGGCGGTAGCGGCAATGGTGTTATTATAGCGTGGGGCACTAACGGTGGTGTCGTGGCTGGTGGTTCTCCGTGGATTAAAGAAAGGGGTAACATTATAAAATAGTAACTAATTTTTAAAAGTGTTTTAATTAAGTAACCCAAGTTTTAAAAATGTTTCAACTAGATCATTCGGTTTTTATATATTATATAAATTAAAAGTTTTAACATGTTTTTAGCATGTTATACTTTTAGTTTCAATTAGAAAATAATTTTTTTCTATCTTTTGATGTTAATATAGAATGTTAATGTAAAATTTAAGTATTTTTTTATTTTTTTCATAATTAAGATGTTTTGTTTATTTTTTAATATAATCTTATATATTGAAAATTCTAACTCACACGTCTTCTCCACAATTACTTTCTTGACATAAGAAAATTTAATGATAACTCGATTTGATCGTTTGATGATCCAAGTTAATAAAAAATATGCATGAGTGACTAAATTAAAATAATTTTAAAACTTGATTACTATTCTGTAATATTTTCTCTTAAAAAAACTATAACAAAAATGTATATATTAATCTATCCCAAAGTAGGGAATTTCGGATAGAATTTTGTTGTATTAGTTTTATTTAAATATAAACCAACTTTAATAGGTGAAGATTAAATCATTCTTTTATCGCCACCTTTTCGTTTCTTTTTATTATAAAAAGTTGAAAAATTCGAGTTGCTTATAAACAAAGGGATATATACGATACGAGTAGCACGTCATCATATATTTGGGAATAATATATTTTTCTCCTTTGTTACATCCTACGGGTTTAATAAAATTAGCACATATAATGTTTTTTTAACTTAAAAGATAAAATTGGAATAAATTGCATTCCTTTCTATGTTAATATTATTCAAGTCTAATTTCCCACGCGGTGGGGCGTGAATTCTGTATTTGCCCATGCAGAAAGTGTTGTTACGGTAATATTAGACATAATATTTATAAAATTACGAACGTTGTGAAAAGTAGCGATAAGTTTTTGATAGAAAAAAATATATATATTTTCTTTATATAGTCATCACGGTGGTTGGACGAATGAAACAATTGTTAAAAAGATTCTTTTAGTTAGCTTTTGAATGCGAGCTTTGTGAATGCTGGCTCGATTATAAATAGAATTCACTATCATAATAAATAAAGTTTATATCGAATGTAAATGCAAACATGTCACAAAAATGTGTTCAACATTTCATAGCATATTCTATAATATATAAACGTTACATATAAAACAAGGTGTATTTAATCTAAGGGTTTTATAGTTATTTTTTTAATAGTAAAACGTCTATCCACTACAGGAACCAATTATATAAAATTAAGTGTGACAAAACCAATTATCGAGATTATATAATGCCAATGCCACTACAATTATATTAAAATTAAGTTTCATTTACAATTTCGCCAACATTTTAACGGCGCCATACTCAAAATTACGTATATATATGCATTTTAATCTTTTTAATATTTTCAAATAGTTTCGAATATACTTTTTTATATTTCACACTATAAGTTTCTTATATTCTTTAGAATATGAATCGACTATCGAACGATTTATATTCTTGTGTAGTGGATTAGTCGGTAGTTATTGAAGGTGTTCAGTGGGGGTAAACTTTTAGTTGAGAACGTTCAAACGTCATGACCGGAACCGCGTAGACAACGAACGCCACTAGAATGAGGTAGTGCGGAGGCGCGTAACCATATGATGCAATATTATTTTATTAAAAAACATTTGTATGATAAAGTTACATCCTCACATCATTTTTTAAAACAATATTAAATATTCTTTTTACTTTTACGAAAAACTTTAATATTTTATATTTATAATGTTTGGGCTCATGTTTGAGATAAATTTCACATTAAAATTAGTATAAATATACGATGGCTTTTTAATTGAAATAAAATACACATGAAATAATGTTTAAATAATTAAATAAAAATAATGATTAATTATAGATTGATCTTAAATAAAAATAATGTTTAAATAAAAATAATGTTTAAGTAAACCACTACACTTATATTAAATGGGACTTTAGTTAAACTTTTTCTATCTATGTGATGTTTATGTGTCACTTTAATTGAAAAATAGTTAAAATATAATTAAATATCAGAAGTAAGATTTTTTGCCTGGTGAAACGAGAATTCTATATCTACATAAACTAGAAAGTATTGTTTAAGATCTAATGGTTAAAATATATTGTTGTTGTGAATATGAACATTACGTTAAGTTTAAGGTGGGAAGGGATTTTTTTTCATTGTGCGGTCTTTTAACGATGGTTAGACAACCGGAATATTTGTTAAGGTTTTGAGTATGCAACTAGTAAGTCTTGTGAGCACCGATACAACTCGAATGTAAATAAAATTTTCATATTGAAATAATTAATAGTAAAATGTTATTTACATTCTTAACGTTTTGTTGAATTTATCATTTTAATTCAAATTTTTTTTTGTCATTTCAGTTACTGTGGTTTACCAAATGTTGTCATTTTCATCCACTTCATTAACTCCGTTAAGTTCTCCGTTAAATATGAGTGTATTTTAGTCTTTTTAGCACCCTAAGTGTCCAATTAAAACAAAGTTAATCAATAAAATATTCAATTAAAACTAAAAGAAAAATATAACACAACTAGTGAGGCCGGACACTTCAGTTTAAAAGTTTTGATTAACGTTAACTAGTTTAGAAACCCGTTTAGGCGTCTACTACACGTGTTGTATGAAAAAATAAATAATAATTATTTAGTACTATTAAAAAGTAAAAAATAATTTTTGAGATAAAATATGCTTAAAGTTACATTTAATTAATCATTAAGTAATTAAAAAATAACAAAAAAATTTCAAACTTTCGTTTTTAAAAAAGTTTTTCTTTTATATAGTATTGATTTTTAACTCTCCAAAAAAATTATTAAAATGTTTGTATTAAAAAACTTAGTTTAGTTTTTTATGATATGACACAAATATAATAAAAAATTAATAATAAAACATTTTAAAAACCAAATTATATGAAATATAAAGTTTTTTAATACAAACATTTTAATAATTTTTTGGAGATTTAAAAAATCAATATTTTTTAAAAGCAAAACTTCTCTAAAGAAGAAATTTTGAAAAATTAGTGTTATTGTTTAATTACTTAATGGTTAATTATATGTAACTTTAAGCATATTTTATCTCAAAAAATTATTTTTAAAATTTTAGTATTACTAAATAATTATTATTTAATTTTTTCATACAACATGTGTACTAGACATGTTTTTAAACTAGTTAGCGTTAATCAACACTTTTAAATTGAAGCGTCTGGTTTCACTAGTTGCTTCATATTTTTCTTTTTAGTTTTAATTGAATATTTTATTGATTGACTTTGTTTTAATTGGACGATTAGGGTGTTAAAAAGACTAAAATACAGTTATATTTAACGTTAGTGTAGTGGATGGAAATGATAACATTTGGTAAACCACAATGACTAAAATGACAGAAAAAAAGTTTTTGGATTAAAATAACAAATTCAATAAAACGTCAGCGATAAAAATGATATTTTACTCAATAAATAATATTCATATCAACACGTATATAAAATAGACATGTTGCAACCAGGGGCGAAGGATAGTGAGGGCCGGGGGGCGCCCCCCTCCCCCTCTTTTTTCGCCGGTAGTGTTTTTTAGCCCGTTAGTGTAAATTTTTGGCACGGTAGTATAAATTTTTATATAAATATCGAGTTCACCCCCCTAAAAAAAATTAATTTCGCCCCCGCCGCTCTACGGAGATGTTCAAGCTCGGCCACTGGTTACAACGATATATTATTTCACAAAACATTCTACATAAAAGGTTCTTTGAAAAAAATAATTAATTTTGAAACTCAAGACAATATATATATAAATGTGACCTTGCTTGTTTTTAATAAAATTTATATTGAAATGTTGATAAAAAAAGAATGTAAAATGTTATATTTGAAATTTTATAAACATTAATTTTTAAATGTTGCAAATTTTTTTTTAAATATAATATAAAAATGTTTAAATCAAAAAATATTTAAATCAAAATCAATTAAAATATGAAAAAAACACAGATGAAAGAGAGCGAATGGTCTAAATATTAAAATCAAAATAGAAATACAATTAAATGGGGAATGGAATATGTTATTGTTTATTTCCTTTGCATTAGTATCATATATAGTCTTATTATATATAGAGTAAAATGTTATGTTTTTCATTGGAATATGTTATTGTTTATTTCCTTTGCATTAGTATCAAATATGTTTTTATCTATCTATTATAATAAAAAAAGTTTTAAGTTATCACTTGTCACAATATTAGATAAACTATTAATTATAATAATCTAATTTTCTCGTTTCTCTCTCATATTAAATGCTTACATTAACTATTAATTATATTATATTAATTTAATTGTTTTTAAGATTAAAATAGTTTTTAATAAATTAAGAATTTTTTTTATAAATGTAATTTCTAAAGAAATAATCTTTTGTATAACATAAGTAATTTTTTAAAACAACCAACTTTTTAAAAAATACAAAATATTTAAAATTGGTGTGCTTAGAAATTAAATTTTTTATGAACCATAAAAATTTAAAATTGGAAGTTATAATAAGAAATTTTTAGAAAATTATACTTTTTAAAACATTTTGATTTAGAATAAAATTAAAAAAACAAAAGTTCAAAGAAAATAATGTCATTGTTTATTACTTATAGTTCTTACTTATACATAATTTTAGTCATATCATATTTCAAAATATCATATTATAATTAATAATTTTTCGTTCCTATTTTTTAATATTTATTTATTCAAACCGTGTAATACACGGGGTACCAACCTAGTTATATATAGAGTAATATGTTATGTTTCTCAGTTATATTCGTTGAAATTACCATTTAAAATTAATTTATATATTTGTAATTTCAACACTACTATAATTTACCACATATTATCATTTTATCCATTCTACTAACGTCGTTTATTTTTTTTTTGTAAAAAATAGGGTATTTTAATCTTTTATAACACTCTAATTCTTTTTTATAACAAAATGATCCAATTAAAGCTTTTTTAACAATACACATCACATATAAAAGGTGACAATTGTACAATTTTTAAACCATCATTTTGTGTTGTACAATGACAAAATGACTTGATTCAATTGTTTATACAATAATAGTAATAATTCAAGTGCACATCAATACATAATGTACATTTAACTAAAACTTAAAAGCTTCTAATGCAAAGCCATAATGGCCAAAACAAGTCTCCAAGGTCATCAAGTGATTACTTAATCAAATGATTAACAAACCTTAATCAAGCCTTAGCACTCGTATGGAATTTAAACAAACCAAATTGTAGAAACTGTTACCATATCTCGAACAAATTACTCAATTAAATAATTATAAGGTTCTTTGTGAATGTGTAACCATATCTTGAATAAACCTAAAACTAAGTAAAGTGTTCCGTATCTTATGGAATTTAACATACAATTAGCATAACATGCATATGGATCAAATTGTTAAGTAGAACCTTGAACAAACGGAAGTGTAAAGTCATATCTCCCGCAATTAAACAACAAATGTTCTATGTCTAATCAAAATATGAGATCAATCGAACAATAAAGACAACAGTGTAGAAATCAAAAAGCAATTTGAATGTGAATGACAATATTAATCAAACAATAAAGCAATTAAACTTTAATCGAACAATGGAGCTTCTGACAACAACAGACCTTCTTCAAATATTTTTGAATTTGAAGTGTTGAAATTGAGGAGATGAACTCGTTTGAACTTTCTTGAAATGGATTTATGCTTAATCCAAATAAAACGAACTTCATATAATCTAACATTGCTAAAATTGAAGCTTACTATGATGGATTTGGGTTAATAGGTAGGTCTCCTTAATCATTACATGTGTTTATTACTTTTTATTGAATATTAATTAGTTTTAATTAGATGATTAAAGTGTCAAAAAAGACTAAAATGTCTTTAATTTTAACAATGATTTTAATTAGTGTTAATTGAGTGGATGAAAATATCAACATTTGATAAATACAAGGTTGAAACATCAGCACAAAAAACTTTTGACTTGAAATGATAATTTTAACAAAATCATAGGGAAGAAAATAACATTTTACTATATATATATACATATATATATATATACATATGTATATATATATGTATATATATATGTATATATATATATATATATATATATATGTTTACATATGTATGTATGTATGTATATATATACGTATG
>BJCM01206896.1:0-11456 GCA_018326385.1 Flaveria bidentis | reverse complement strand
CGTACATGGTGCGCCAAACGGTTTGAGGTACTCTAGATTAGGTTTACGTCATTGGAGCAACTCGTAACATGTTTTACCATGATGTTTGACCACCAGGACTCGATTTAGGGTGTAACATGCATTGGCAACTGCCTCATTCCAAATTTGGATAGACAGTTTCAAGTCAGCTAGCATCATTCATGTTGTCTCTATCAAGCTCCTATTCTTCCTTTAGCAACTCCATTCATTTGTTGAGTGTAGGCATATGTGAACTGATTTACAATTCCATTCTCTTTGTAGAATGCCTCCATCCATTGGTTCTTGAATTCTATGTCGTTGTCTGAGCGAATCTGACGTACTTTCAGCTTGTAGAGAGATTCCAATGTGGTCACCAGCTGTTTGAATGATTCAATTTTTCTGATTTGGATTCAGAAATATTACCTAAAAGAATCTGGAGTAGTCATCAGTGACTACATAACAGCATAAATCACCATCGATGCTCTTGGTACTCACAGGACCAAACAGATCCATATGTAGAAGTTCAAGAGGCAATTCAATAGAATTTACTTTCTTTGCCTTGTGAGACTTCTTGGTCTGTTTGCCTTTCTTACACGCTACACAAAAATCTGGAAGTTGAAAGTTCTTAACATTAACTCCATTTACTAAATCATTCTGAATCAGATGATTCATCTTTCATGGATTTATGTGTCCCATTCTCCTATTCCAGGAGATCGAGTCCCTCTCAGTTGCCTTTGACAAGAAGAATTGTACTTGATGATCGGTCGTGGAGACCTTTGTTAGATCCAAGACATATAAGTCATTATATTTTGAAGCTGACATTAGGATTTGGTCTTCTGGGATAATGTAATCCTTCTTCAACACATAGCACTTCTTGTTGTCAAAAACAACCTTGAATCCTTTGCCATATATCTGGGATATAGAAACCAAGTTATTTTGTAATTGTTGAACGTAGTTGACCTTGTCAAACTTGACTTTCTGATTTCCCACATCGCCTTGAGTGGTGATGTATCCTCCTTTATTTCTATCAAATGAGAGGTGTCCCCCTTTAATTTGTTTGACATTTGAAAGGAAAGATAGGTTAACGGTCATGTGCCTAGACACCCCACTATCAACAATCCAGGTGTTTGTGATAGCACTTTAACAGACACCCTGCACATTCAGAGAAAATTATTAGTTTAGGTTTGGGACACAAGCCTTAACTGGCTTGGGTGACCCAGAGGAATCACACATCATGAATTCAACCCACTATCCATTAGAGGGTAACGACATATCATTCTTCTTAGTGTTCTCAGTATCAGACACTGGACTTGACTTTTCTTTCCATAAGCCAGTTTTATGTAAGGCCTGTTTGTGATAAACAAACAACTGGCTAATGGTTTGAACTTTAGGTTCATTACTTCATTTTGATGGAGTAATAGAACTACTTTGAGAAGAAATTTTTTAGTATCATGAAGTTTAATTTTCTTTCTTGGTGTCTGATAATGAGGACAATTAGAAGCGATGTGTCCTCTCTTTCCATAATTGTAGCAAGATCTACCTTCTACATGTTGGAAAATTTTTCTCTGTGGGGAAGTGTCTGATATCGGTGTGACTTTAGTCTGGTTGGGTTTGGACACTTCTTGTTTAGATGTTTTAATTTCTTTAAAAAAATTCATTGTTTGAATGTTTTTAACATCTTCAGCCTTTTATTTATTTGGACTGTGACGTGGAGCACGTGATTGGTTAATTGGTTTGGTCATTTTGGGTTAAGAAATAGACATGTTTAACCCTGAATTACATTAACCTTTTCAAACTGTTCTTCCAAATTCACAATAGGCATCTTACCTTTAGATTTCAGAGTAGCCTCCTTCTGTTTAGTGACAGATTCCATCGGTTTACACGTGGAATCTAGATCACTAACTAGAGGAGTGGACACCACATGATCCTTAATAGGATTGTTATTTACTAGTCTACATTTAGCATTTATCAATATCTCATGTTGTGGTGGAACCACTTTGTAACCCAACCCCTCCCTATTATTTTGTTCTTTCACTAAGTGTTGAACTATGTGAGAAGAACTAGTCCAACTATGTAGTTTTTGTTTTAATGAGTTGACTTCGACTTCTAAAACTGCCTTTTCTTTCTTAGTTTCTTCCATGGAATTTAAGTAGAACTTTATGTCATTGGCTTGATTAAAAGAAACAAATTCAGTTTCCCTTAGTTGTTTATTTAAAAGTTATATTTTCTCTTTATAACTGTGCTTATTTTGTTTTAAAATCCGATTAGCTTCTGTGCAGAGTTGTAAGTCATTTACTAAGCTATCATTATGGTCTAATAACCTAGAAAATTTTATATCTATGCATTCTATAAATTTGTTACATTCATTACAAGCATGATTTTCAAAGAGTTGGTCTTTGGTACTTACCTGTGAAGATTCGGTTGAATCAACCATCAGTGTAGAGTTTGACTCTTCTAATGCTGGAGATTTTGAACATGTCATTCTGAGATCTTCTTCAATCAGGTGATTGACCACATTCGCAGTGTCATCATTATCTAACATCACTAGTTCAACTGCAATTCACCTTCAGTTGCAGTGTCATCATCCAAACCCTTGACATTGGCAATGTTCGATTCACCTAGAGACAAAAAACCGAAGGTCCAATCCTGTCCTTCATCACCTTGAGCAGTCAAGGCCTTTGTCTCTTTGCTTGACGAGGTAGCTCCACTCGTGGGTTTTTCTTGACGGTTAAAAGACGAGAATGGATTCCCGTTACCTATCTTCTTGGGATTTACACATTCACGTTTGAAGTGCTTCTTTTCTCCATAGTTAAAGCAGGTAACTTTGGTTTTGTCAAAACCAAAGGTAGTATCTTTTCTGGCTATCAAGTTCTGTCCAATCTTCTTCACAAACTTTTTCGCTCTCCTGACAGCACTTGCCAAAGCCCACATAATATCCATTCTTTCTAGTTCATTCTCGTCCACCTGCTCGTAATCCTCATCAGCCAGATGGCAATTTCTGATCATTCCTCCAACTAGACCATCATAAGAATGAATAACCGTTGCTAGAAGGTCCATATGCTCCTTTGCAACCTCCATAGTAATATTCCCGAGATTCTCGGTTTTCAACTTCGCAGCATTTGCTTCAGGTGTGATATATTGGGTACTAGATGACCCTGACGTTTCAGATCCTGAAGCTGCAGGTTGAGAAGGAGCAGTTGAACTAGACATAAATGTTGTTTGAAGAAGTGCTCTTGAACTGGTTGAAGTGGATGAGGATTTATAAAGTGAAGGATTCTGGTCATAGGATCCTTTCTATGACCTGTACTTCATCCTTAGTTCCTCCTCCCTCAATTTTAGGATGAAATCGTTTATGTCTAATTTTGCCCGTATATTTTTCTATCTCAAATTAGACACAAACGAGTCCCACTTCTCTGGCAGACCAATAGCAAAGCTTGAGACCTTATCTTCTATTGACGTTGTGACCCCATGAGTGTGTAGTTCACTCATTAGATGGTAGAACCTGTCTATGACATCATCCAAGCTTTCTTTACCGATTGAAGAGAAGTTATCAAACTCCTTCAAAGCCTTTGCCTTTAGAGCTTTCAACGATGCATTCCTGTCATATCGTTTCTCCAAAGCTTCCCATAACTTCTTTGCATGTTATTTCTCAGAAAACTGATGGAATATGTCCTTTGGTATTGACTGAGTCAACAGGGCATACACCTTCTTTTCTGCATTATACTTTGCTTTTTGGCTGTCAGTCATTCCACCCAAGGTTAATTTAACGCCATCAACACCAACTGGCATACTATAACCTGTCTAGATTGATTCCCATAGATTGGAATCAATGCCATTTAGATATATCTCGAATCTTTGCTTCCATTGTGGGTAATCATCTAACGTTATAAGTTTAGGGGGCTTATTGTTATACCCAATTTCATTTTCCAGAAGAAAAAGATTCTGGATAAGAGGGTCCCTTCTAGCAGTAAATGCAGAGTACTGATCTTCCATCTCATTAAACTTTGAACTTCAACCTAAGACTTATTCACTCGTGCGAATGGAGAAGTGCGAATGAGCCAATCGTGCAATTGAACAAATGCGGATGGGTCAATCGTGCTATTGAACAAATGCGGACGAACAACAGTGCAATTGGACAAATGCGGAAGGACAATGCGAATGGGCTAGTTCTGTTATATGAATGGATGGGCGACTGAGTTCAATTGTGCGTATGGGATGTGCGATTGGGTTCAGTCGTGCGATTGAGCCAATCGTGCGACTGAAGGCTGCTGTTTTTGCAAAATCGAAGATTTTTGAATCTTTGACACTAAAACAAGATTTTTCAAGAACCCTAATCTGCCGTATGTCGAAAAACTTGTTTTACTAAAAAAAGTGACTCTTTTGAATGAAAAACGTGTTTTTTGCACCGAGACTAATCGAATCAAACGCAAAATCAAGAGGCAAAGCTCTGATACCACTTGTTAGAGGACCATGTACGTACGAAGTACTAACTGATAATGCATGTATACCTAATCTAATAGTGCGGAATCCTATTTGATTGGCGATCTAATCTGTGAGAACGCAATTTTGATCAATCTAAAGATTATTGAAACGTTTTGATGATTAGAATACAATCAACTACGAACTATGAAGTTGGAACAGGCTCTCTGGAGTCTCTAGTAGGCTAGGGTACGTATGTGAGTCAAAATTCTTGAAGTGTTTTCCTTTTCCATGAATTAGGTGGTATTTATAGGTTAGGGTTTGTCAATCGTATGACTGAACCATTAGCATGGTTCAGTCCTGCGACTGAATCATACGATTGATCCATACGCACGACTGAAGGTTCGTTCGTGCGACTAAACCAGTCTTATGTCTCAATTGTGCGACTGATCCAGTCTCCTGGAAGGGAAACTTGGAAGACATTTCAATGGTGCGAGACTTTCTGGAAGTATTCCCTGATAATTTGTCCGGTTTGCCTCTCCTCGCCAAGTAGAATTCCGTATAGATTTGATCCCTGGAGCAACACCTGTAGCAAAGATGCCAAATCTGTTAGCACTATCAGAAATGCATGAAATATCGAATCAACTACATAAGTTGTTAGATAAGGGTTTCATACGACCAAGTCACTTGTTATGGGGAGCATCGAAATTGTTTGTTAAGGAGAAGGATGAAACATACTAGATATGCATAGATTATCGTGAGTTGAATAAGCTGACTGTGAAAAATTGATATGCACTTCTCAGGATCAACGATCTATTTGATCAATTACAAGGAGCTTTGTATTTCTATAAATATCAAACTAAATAAATATTAATTATGAAGAATAAAATGATATGAACACAATACATAAACGAACAAGATTTTATTCAAAAGAATTTCATTAATACTTGTTAATGATTACAAATGAATAAATAATGAATGCTATGAACAAAGATTGCTTCGAATGTGTTGATGTTTGTGATGCATTGATGTGACGGCTGCTTGGGTTTGTGTTTGATTTAATGTGTGAATCGATATGATATTTGGTGTTTGCTGTCTAGTCACTCTAGTCTCCCTAGACTCACGTGTATCTTGATGTGAAACCTAGTAGTCGTATTTATAGGCATTTATGTTTATATTTAGGAAACACCGAATCTATTGGTTCGTGATTGACATGTTGACTTGTTGACTTGAATTACTTGTATCATTTTACTACAAGTGTTTAGTCTTCGCAGCTATGTTGTCTTCCACAGGAGTTTGTTCTTCTGCAAGAGTCTTCACTTGATTTTCAGAGTTGGTTGATCATCAGTGAATTTTTTTGGTCTTGTACTCTTATCCGCACTGATATTCATCCGTAGATGTTCTTTTGATGAATTTATTGTAAGAAAGATATCTACGGAAGAAAAAAATGATCATCCGTATATGTTCCTTACATTTAATCAATTTCAGAAATTGACCAAGTATAGTGTTTGTACCTGCAATTATACACATAAATCACCACACATATAGGTTAACCTATATCGTAATGCATACATCAAAATAATGAAATATAAATATTCATTACAGGTATTGATTAAAGTTCTAAACCTATACAAAATGATCTAGACCTATTGTTCCTAGATCTAAAAATACTCCCATTTAGGCTTAGACACTTGTAATCAGGTCTTCAAAACCGAAAACTCCTTGACTCTTGACACCATTTTATTGTTGAAATATGGCACTGCATCCTTTTGATCATCGTACTTGTACTTGATCTCCATTGTGCATATATTTTGTAATGTCTCAAAGCTCAATCCCAAAATGACTTATTCTTTTATGAGAGTTTCCAATACATTGTTGTTGAGGACTATCTCCAACTCATCTTGTTCAGACATTCTCAACTCACTCACTTCCTTTAACTCTGTTCCAATCAACTGGCCTGCTTCATACTTCCTTCTCTTATAAGCCTTGGCACGGAGTTTATTAATGATTTGAATGATATGCACATACAAGCATAGGTCATTTTAGGCCTGGTCATCTTTGAGTTTTGGAAAGAACTTTTCATGTAGGTAAGAAGTGTGGCTTGGATGCAGAAGTTTAATTTCAATTGGATCAAACAATCTGATACTCCTTGCTTTCTCTTTTCTTCATTTCTAAGTAGCACCAGATCTTTAGTCTTCTCCACATATCCCCACTCAGTTCTGGGAAGAGAATATTGATTTCCTTCAATGATCTTGATAGAAGCTGATTTTTTATTTATGTATCCAACTCTCCTCAAGAAGTGATCATCAACCAATGTGGAGGAGTTGGATTTTGATCTTCTTTGCCCTTGATTTCTTTTGTTGTGCTCAACATCCTCCCTACATGCATCTCTCAATATATCATCTTTGAACTTGGTTTTTAACTTGCCTACTTCCACAGAGAAATCTCTTCCTCTTGGATTTATTGGATAGTTAGAGATGATTAAACTTTGTAGATCATGAATATCAGAATCAAGGAGAGTCAATATTGTTTCTACTGAATGGAAGTACAAAATCCTTCTAGATGTCCGTTTAATGACTGCACAATCCCAGTCTGGATAATATTTCCAGTCCATAATCCTATTCTCTTTAGCAAATTTGGGAGTTGTAAGATGATCAAATAGTTAAATCAATGTTGACTTCTCTTCAGTAATTACTCTTACTGTTGTACCAAGTGGCCATACTTTTCCAAGAATCACTTCTCTTGGTTCTCTAGATTAATTTTTCTTTCCCTTTGTATTGATCTTTACTTTCAACTGTAACAGGCTCAGTAGGGAGTTTGTTTTGTTGTTCAATAGTAAGATTTGAAGCTTTAGTCCTAAATCTCACACCAGTTTCAAGCACCACCTTCATTGCATTCTCCATCATCCTTCTAAGATCATTCATAGTTCTTCCTTTCAGCTCATGTATCTTGTAGTTATGACATTGCAACCAACATGTCATGTTATACTTGCTAAGTTTGGTTGTATCATAATGGCCTAATTCCTTCTTTATTCTCAGAATTGACTGAAGACAGTGAATGTTTCATAGTTGCTTTTTGGAATCATAAAACTTGCTAGCTCAAACTCCTTCAACATATCTTTCATCTCATTCATGCTTATCCTCTCTACCATGTCATATGGAAAGCCATGATTCATTAGAATCATAAACATTAAAGATTCTAGCCTTTCTTTTAGTATGTCTTTGGTGGATAGTAGTTCATCATCTTTTGATTCTTTATATGATTTTGGTGATTCATCCTTTATAAGTTCATTTCATTTAGCATCACTTTTAATGTCATCATGAGAAATTGGCTTCAAGGTGGAAACATCCACTAAAGAAGTGTGCCATGGAGAAGTAGATTTTGATCTTTTTGGTGACTCCTCAATATTAATAACTTCCTTCTTAAAGGATCCCATTTCCTTTTTCTTGAATATTGCATGATTTGCTTTGAAATTTAAGTATATTGTTTTGTTGTTTTTGATGGAACAACATTTGATTCAAGATTACTTATCTTCTTTTTCAGCTCATCAATCTCTGAATCTTTTCTTCTCAGCATAATGGATTGTTCATTCAGAGTCTAGTTTGCTTCATTGTTCTCTATCACAAGTTTCTCTCTTTCAGCCTTTTCAAGAGCAATTGTCTCTTTCAGCTCCCTCACCAACTCATGTAGAGCATTAGTCACTTCTTTGTTTTCCTAGGCATTCTCTCTTGATATTTTCAAAGTTACTTCTTTTTTCATCAACTGATCATTCTTTTCCTTTATTATTCCGTTTAACTCATTCATTCTTGCTAACATCTTATTTGACTTGATTGTAAGTTTGTTGTACTCAGCCACCAAATAACTTTTACTCATAGGGATGTCTTCTTCACTTATATCATCTTCATGATAAGTAATCACATCAACATAGTTGGCTTCTTCTTCCCATTCTTGATGTTGATTTGTAATCTCATCATCATTTATTTCTTTAGGGGCTACACTAGCTAAGGAACAGGACTAAATAGCTTGATCTGCCAGCTCTTAGTGGGGTTGTTGTTGTTGCTGAGGATCAATGATTGGTGTTGTTGGTTCAGTTTGGTTAGACATGACTGGGGTTTGTGAGTTGGCGATTATGAGTGGTATAGTACTTGCTTGAGATACTAACTCAGTCTCACTAGTGTATATTGAGTTTCTAGATTGAGTAACTGAGATGGGTTCTGTATGAGTACTCTTAGGAGATAGGTTTTGTGGAGTTGGATGTTGTTGATAAATGGGTGATTAAGGGTGAATTGGAGAGATTGGTTGGGTGTTTTGATTGGCTGGTGATTGGATTTGTGAAGATTGATGATAGTGGTGTAAAGGAGATTGAGTAGGAGAATGTGAATGGGAGACTTCCTCTGTATCAGCAGGAAAACTATCTTGCTGCTCTTCCCACACTAGTTCTTGTTGGATGTTGGCATTCGGGTCAACCACATGTGCAAAGATGGGCATGTCTTCTCCTTCATACATTCCACTAATCTTGTTAAGCATAGATCTTCCCAAATGAGCTTGTACAAAGACAACACCTACTCTTTCTATCCTAGGAAACTTAACATTAATGATCAATTGGAGGAACCTTAGAAACATGAACATTTTATTAGCCTTCTATACTCTTATTTGGTCACACAATCATCCAAACATGTACTTTGAGTAGTTATACATTCTTCCATCAAAGACTCATATGATTCCTGAGGAGATGTGCCTTGAGAATCTATCCAATCCGGATTTCCTATTTGAAATACACTTAAAGTAAGTGTGACTATGGAACCGGTACGGTTTGCACAATCTCCCCTTCTTGTTCTCTCATCTTTCATAGTCACCGTAATAACCCGTCAGATAAAATATCTTCTCAATATACTCATGTTCAAAGACATCGGGGTGACCTATTTCTTGATCTCCCAACTCTAGTACCCTTATCATGGTCTGTTCATCTATTGTTAAGTGTTCATTCCTAATCATAGCATGAATCACTTCATTTTTTCCTCCGTTATCTATTCTAGTCGACTTCTAGAAATCAACTAGGTGTGACTGTTCGATCACTGGATTCGCCGTCCGGAAATAAAACAATCTTGATCGTCATAAGAATTGATGATATCTCGATACCCTTCTGATACAGTGTCATCTGCATTCAGAAAGCACATAAATTGTGCTCTCCGGTAAATTGATTAACCATTTGTACATGAAAATAATCAAGTTAGGTTAGAATCAAGATTACAAATATGAGAATATGAATAGTTTTAATGGTGGCAGTGAAACAAACAGTTCATTATTGATGATTATGACATGTTTTACCTTCAAAACAATAATCCGAAATCAAGTTTATGAGTTTGTTTGATGCTTTGATGTGTTTTGAATGTTTGAACAAAGGAGGAAGAGGTTTTGACGAACGTTTTTCTAGGTCTGCAAAAAGTTTCTGAAAAAGTGAATAATGGATGTTTAAGTCAATAACATCATTTATATTCCCTCGGTCTAATTAATTTCATTTATTAATTGAAGTGGGTCCCACATTCCTCATTACCATTCTATGGAATTTATGTATTCCACAGATTTTAGTTCTTCTGTAGGACATCTACGGATGGCTAAATGAATAATTCATTTAAATATAACTTGATAACTTGATTGTCCATAAATTACCATCTATAAAAATAGCTTATACGTTTAAAATATTAACACATCCGTAGTTTACCAATTTTACGGATGGTCATATTTTACTTGGTTAAGTTTCGCACTATAGCTTCTGCTAATGCCGAAATTGCACTGTAGCTTGTGCTGAAAAACTTTGATTGTGTGGTTCTAATCAACTGATAGAACCATATATTGCTATTAGACCTTGTTGACATTATTTTCATGATAATGTGTTCATGAAGATTTATAGTATGAAAAACTTCATGTATCCTGTAGCCAAGTTAGTGCTCAAGCTCCAATTTCTTCATTTGATTTTGTTTTGAAGATTCATATTTTATGTTTTCATGCACTAACTACTCCCCCTAAATTTGTGATTAATAATAAGATGTTGCATTCATCATAAATTTATGTAGAAGAATAGCATGAAAGGCACATGACAGACTAGAAGTTATGAAACAAAATAAAATAAAATGTTATGTACAAGCATATAGACACATATACTAGGATCATACTATGCCACTAAGATTCTTCCTGATTGAATTGATTGTTGAAATGTGACTTGATTCTAGTCCTGATTGCAAGTATGTTTGACTATTTAAATCCCAACAAGAGTATTGTATCAACTAGGCATGATGTTTATCACGTTTTCATGTTTATTATTGATTAACTGTCATGGGCTCCACATTCAATTCATATTAGAGTTTGTCCTCCCTTTGTGAATCAATTCATCACTTTTTCACACTTAGAAACTATGTACATTAAGTTATAAATTCTATCTTGAGAGAAATTTGATGTCTCATTAATGCTTTGATGCAAAAGCTCTTTAGATAATATACAAATGATCACTATGGATTCTTTTGAGAGCTTAGATATGATCATCATCACATCACCAGGTCTTTACTTTCATAAAACAGAGGTGACTTTAACCCAAATCTTTTTTTACACAAAACAGAGGCATGATGAGGATCATACATTATTCACCAGATGGTTACAGAAGTATACCAAGGTGTTCATAAACCCAGGTCTTTGTTTACGCAAAACGAAGGGAATATGTTTTGCAAAGATTGAAGATATAAAGTGTTTTACATAGTGTGCTTGGGTGAATGAGTTGATCATATCAGGTTATTGTTGGGTTTTGTCACAAGTTTATCAAAGCTAGTTTAACCATTTATACTTAAAAAATACAGTGGATATAAGTGGTTAAAAGGTGTTAAACAATCTGAAAATTTGAACCATTTTAACCCAAAACAAAACCCATATACAAGGATCATATATATGTGAAATGAAATCCTATCAAAACGAAAAGAACAACCATAGGGTGTTATTGAAACTACCTTTCAAGAACAAGATGATGTAGTATGGATGAGAAGTAGATGATG
>BJCM01206895.1:0-24377 GCA_018326385.1 Flaveria bidentis | reverse complement strand
TCTAGGAGTGCTGCCTTGTAGAGGAGACCCTAGGATGCATTGAACTAAACATTTTTGGATAAACTTATGCTGCAAACATTTGTGATAGTCTTAACTATTACACTGCATATCTGACACTTGTTCCCGGGTTGTGGGAATTAAACAATGTCTTACTATTTGATTATGTGATCATCTTTGTGTTATGCTTATGGCTATGTTGTCATGAATATTGACTAACACGACACAAGTCTCCATTTGTGTTCGGGTGACGTCATGACACGCTTGTAATCATACTTATATTACTTCTCTAACGTATACCATGTGTTATGACGATCCCGTCTCGTTACATTCCCGTGTTTCCGCTTTAGCGGGGGTGTGACAATACCAGAAGATGAATAGGAAATCAATCAGTATAACAATCAGACATCAATCACAATATTAAAAAATTGGGTATGGGCGGTTTTTGAGAGTTTTTGAAGGGTGGTAGGGTATATGACCGACAAAACCCTAGACATGATTCATTCGTGCGACTGGGTTTCAGTCGTGGGAGTGGCTCAGACTCCTTCATCCAGTCGTATGATTGGTTCATTCTTGTGATCCAATCACATGGTTGCCCTATACTCATGGTCCAATCGTGTGATTGGCCTTGGCTTATGGTTCAATCGTGCGATTGGCTCATAATTATGATTCAAGCATGCGATTGGCTCATAATTATGAGTTTGACCTCATACATTTCAATACACTCAAAATCTAACTTTTGATATATAACATTATGACCAATGATCCTCTCAGACATGATCCTTTTAAACACAAAATCATTTGATCAGCTCAGACGTGATCCTTTTAATTAGTGATTCATAGAGTTCATCTAGTTATATAGTCTGACATAGACGCAAAGAAGATAACGAAAAAATAGAAAACAACTTGAACTAAAGCAAAATAAGACATAATTTTGTGTTTTTGGTTTGAGGCAGATTGAAACCTTTTAAAAATCATCTAACCTATTTTTCTTCCTGTGCAGAACAGCTTCAATTTAATTTTATCATATTTGAAAAGATTCATATGGAATCATAAAGGTATATCATAATCATTTGGGACCATTTTATATGTACTTTGATACTAGATTCTCATATGTCTGAGAGTCAATAACACTTTCAGGGAATCATACTAGAGCTATAAGATGTACACAATCATTTTGACCGTCGAGAGTTGTAGCCACGATGATTGTCAGTATATTTTTCCACTTATATCCATACACAGATTTTCGACTCACATTGGTGATTCGTTAGGTTATATTATTTCAACTAGAATTTGTGGATCCTACAGTTATATGGTAATCAACATTCCTCAGGAGATTTTTGAGCGGTCTACGGGTATTTGACAAGAAGAAACTATTCTAAGAGCTTTCAAAAAGATGTCATGCCTCAGGTCAGTGCCATCGCACACTAGAGAGGTGCAAACAACAATGAATTCTAGAATATGTAGGTTCTGCTTATCCTTAGGTCAGTGTCATCGCACAACAGAGAGGCACACAACCTATCTTCTTGTTAGAGCATAAATTTTTTTCTTTTGCACATAACGCACCAACAACATTAGTCATTAGCTTGATTGAGCTTAACATTTTTTGTTTTTCTCATGTGCTTTGCTCATACTTATGGTCATCCGCACACATTTGTTGCGTTTATTTTGCTCGTCACCCATTATTGGAAATGCGTTAATTGTGTTAACCAGGGATAAGATAGGAAGCCACAGTAAGTTGAACAAATTAGTTTGAATTTGATTCACCAATGAGGTCTACTCGTCTATTGTGTTTAATCTACCGACACATCATATAATAAACTAGCAACCCCTAGGCCTACTTTCTCTATGTTACCTTAGTAGCAGACTAGTTTACAATCATTTTTCCTTTATTTTGCTTAGACTTCTCAGACTTGTAATTTGAATCCAACATTTCAATCCTTTTGATGTCCCAAACAAATAGTTCCTTGTGTACTATCATTTTCCATAATTTTTAATCAATATCACATATTTGATTTCTTTGCTTTCAGCTTATTTGGCCGCCCTCGTTTTTTCAAAGTAATTAAATACTGAAATGAATTAAATACTACAACCGAAAATGTTTTTGTGTTCTTGGATTTTTAAAGACAGGAAAATAAAAAATAAAAATAGAGAAAAATTTGGCGGACTACGAACTCGACTCTTCTGGAATCACAACACTTTTCCTTTTCACACCATTTACCTCCAAAAGATATAAAAACCGAGGTTTATCAAAAGCATTTATGTAGAGGTCGGCATGTTGAAAATCTATATTAGTTTTAACAACATTGATTAATTGCTTTTCAAAACAATCACGTATAAAGTGATATTTAATACCGATGTGTTTAGTTTTTGGGTGTTGGACCGGATTTTTAGTGACAACTATTGCAGCAGAATTATCAACAAAGATAGGGGTGTTAGAAAATTGCAAGTCGTAGTCTCGCATTTGTTGTTGAATCCAAATGATTTGTGAACAGCAACTTGCAGCAGCAACATATTCAGTTTCACATGTTGACATCCATTGAGACTGGTTACACGGTACCATTCAGTGCTATTGGAGTCAAGTTGACCTTGGGAGGAATGAGTGAAGCCTCGAAGATTCTATTTAATGCTTAAAAGAAAGTATATGCATTGTTAACTCAGTCTATACCTAAGGATATCTTTTATCAGTTCTCTGAGAACAAGCAGACTAAGAAGTTATGGGAGGCATTGGAAAAGAGATATGATGGAAATGCAACTCTGAAAGCACCGAAGGCAAAAGCTCTTAAAAAAGAGTTTGACATTTTTTCTACAATCGGGAATGCAAGCTTAGATGCATCATTGATCGATTCTATCATCTGATTAGTGAATTGCACACTCATGGTGTGACCACATCTATGGAAGATAAAATATCTGGCTTTGCTAACGGTCTGCCAGATAAATGGGATCCATTTGTGTCAAATCTAAGACAAAATTAAATACTTGCTACCTTAGACATTAATGATTTCATCTATTACCAATACATAGTTCCTGAGGTGAATACTACAAAGTTAAAGACCAGGAATCTCAGAAATGTCAAAGTGGAAGTAGCTAAAGAGCACATGGATCTTCTAGCAGCTGTTGTACAATCTTATGATGTTTTTGTTGCTGGTAAGATTGGAAATTGTTATCTTGCTGTTGAGGACTACGAGCAAGTTGATGAAAATGAGCTAGAAAGAATGGATATAATGTGGGCCTTGGCTAGTGCTGTCAGAAGAGCAAAGAATTTTGTAAAAAAGACGAGGCAAAATCTAGTTGCCACTAAAGATACGACTTTTGGATTCGACAAAACCAAAGTCACGTGCTTCAAATGTGGTGAAAAGGGTCACTTTAAACATGAGTGTGTAAAGCAAAAGAAAACAGGAAATGGAAATTCGTTTCCTACATTCAACCGTCAAGAAAAGGATAAGATTAGAACTTCCTCATCAAGTAATGAGACAAAGGCTTTGACTGCTTAAGGTGATGAAGGTCAAGACTGGTCTTTCTGATTTGTTTCTGAGGGTGACCTAAGCATTGCTTTCGTTGATACATTGGATGATGGATCGGCATGTGAAGGAGACATCAAAGTTGAGCAACTTTCAAATATCGAAGAAGCTATGAATGTTGTTGATCATCTAGTTGGTGAAGAGCTTAGTGCTTCAAATTCAAAATCTCCGGTCACCGAAGAGTCTGGCACTGCATTAATGGTTGATTCATCTGACTCCTCACAGGGTGTCCGCTACAGCGCTATCAAAACCTGGATTATTGATAGTGGGGCGTCCAGGCACATGATTAGGAATTCATCTCTCCTTTTCAACGACAAGAAAATTAAAGGGGAACACTTATCAATCGTTGGGAACAAAGGAGGTTACATCACAGCTCAAGGAGAAGTGGGAAACGAGAAAGTGAAGTTTGACAAGGTCAACTACATTCAACAGCTGCAAAACAACTTGCTTTGTGTCTCTCAGATCTGTGATAAAGGATTCAAAGTTGTGTTTGACAACAAGAAGTGCTACATGTTAAAAAAAGATTATGTTATCGAGGAGGATAAAGTTCTAATGTCAGCTTCAAGATATAACGATTTGTATGTCTTGGATCTATCAAAAGCCTCCACAAATGAGACCATTTTCTAATGCTTCTTGTCAAACGTAACAGGGAGGGATTCAGTCTCCTAGCATAGGAGAATGGGACACATTAATCCTAGGAAAATGAATCATCTTATACAGAATGATTTAGTGAATGGAGTAACTGTCAAGAATTTCTAGCTCCTAGATTTTTGCGTAGCATGTAAGAAAGGGAAACAAACCAAGAAGTCTCACAAGGCAAAGAAAGTAAATTCTATCGATAATCCTCTCGAGCTTCTACACATGGATCTATTTGGCCCAGTCAGCACTAAGAGCATTACTGGAGATCTGTATTGCTTTGTAGTAACCAATGATTACTTAAAATTCTCTTGGGTGATGTGTCTAAAATCCAAATCAGAGACATTTGAATCTTTCAAACATCTAGTAATTACTTTGGAATCACTTTACAAGCTGAAAGTAAGAAAGATTCGATTAGACAACGGAACAGAGTTCAAGAATCAGTGGATGGAGGCATTCTGTAGAGAGAAAGGAATTTTTCATCAATTTACTTCTGCCTACACTCCACAAATGAATGGGGTTGCTGAAAGAAAGAATCGGAGTGTGATAGAGACAGCAAGAACAATGTTAGCCGACTCTAAACTACCTATTCAATTTTGGAACGAGGCAGTGGCAAATGCATGCTACACTCTTAATCGAGTCTTGGTGGTCAAACGTCATAGGAAAACATGTTATGAATTGCTCCAGCAACGTAAACAAAACTTGGAGTATCTCGAACCATTTGGTGCACCGTGCATGTTGTTAAAGAAGACTCAGACTAGGAAGTTTTGTGAGAAGGAAGAAGAAGGTATCTTTCTCAGATACAGTATGCCAGACAAGAGAGTTTATAACAACTCAACGTGTCAGGTAGAAATGTGGTGCAATGTTGATGTCCAAAGATACACCACCCCCTGCTGGAAAAGGACCTTACTTCTTTTTTGACTATGATGGATTTTTTAAGTCCTTCAATCTACCTCCTTCTCATCCTGATGATGAGTTATCTGCTACAATGATGTACGATGTTATGAACACTCCACCAGACTCGACATCATCGACTCTATTAGATAATACTTCTAGCCCTTCAAGGGGAGACCTTGAAGTAAGTGATTATTCTTCTGGTGATGAGGCAGTTGAGACTACAAATATGGACCAAGAGGAATAGGTTCCCATTAATGAAAGTACATAAGCATCTGATCTTGATGCCACTGACACTTCTATACCTCATACTCCAACAGCCACAGATACTAAACCCAGGATTCAAAATTTGGACACTGAAGTAGTTGTTCCCAACACTCCTGGATCTCGAATTAATGTGTATCATCCCCTGGACAACATCATTGGGGATGTACTATCGGGAGTTCAAACACGAAATCAGTTATACTCAGCTGATTATGTCGCAGTCATGGAAAAAGGTTATCTACATGATGGTGCTTATCGATGTTTTGTGTCTCAATTTGAGCCAAAATATGTAAGTGAAGCCTTAAACAATGAGGCATGGTTTAATGCTATGCAAGAAGAACTCCTTCAGTTTAAGAAGTTAGGAGTATGGACTCTTGTGGATAGACCAAAAGGTGCAAAGGTGAATGGTTCTAAATGGGTTCTTAAATGTAAGAGAGATGATCAAGGAGTCATAGTCAGAAACAAGGCTAGGCTAGTAGTTCAAGGGTTCAAACAAGTAGAAGGCATTGACTACAATGAAGTGTTTTTACCGGTGGCAAAGAAGGAAGCAATTCGTATTTTCTTAGCCTATGCATCCAACGTGAAGATTAAAGTTTATCAATTGGATGTGAAAAGTGCCTTTCTTCCTGGTGAAATTCGTGAAACATTGTACATCAGTCAACCCGAAGGATTTGAGAATCCGTATCATTGGGATAGAGTCTATAAATTGGACAAGGCTCTATATGGGCATCATCAAGCACCACAAGCCTAGTATGAGAAACTATCTACTCATCTGCTGAAACATGGTTTTCGCAAAGGAGTCATTGACTACACGTTGTTCATCAAACAGAAAGATGATGATCTACTATAGGTTCATATATATGTGGATGACATCATTTTCGGCTCCAAAAATGAAGCTTTGTGTAAGGAGTTCAGATCTGTGATGAAAGCTGAGTTTGAGATGAGTGCTATGGGAGAGATGAAGTTATTTCTTGGGTTACAGGTGGATTAGACACCAAAAGGAATCTTCCTGCATCAGTCCAAATATGTAGGAGATATCCTCAGTTGTTTCGACATGGAGAATGCTACGGCTGCTGGAACACCACTTCCCACGAATCACGATGTGGCACCCGATGAAAATGGTCATCTGGTAGATGCCACTATGTACCGAGGAATGGTCAGATCTCTTATGTATCTCATAGCCTCTCATCCTAATATTATGTATGCCACGTGTCTCTGTTCCAGATATCAAGCTAAACCGAAAGTAAATCATCAAATTCGAGTTAAAAGGATCTTTCGTTATCTGAAGGGTACTCCAACACTCGGGTTGTGGTATCCTCATGATGATGACTTTGAGCTTACAGCATATAGTGACTCGGATTATGGTGGTTGCAAGATGAATTACAAGTCAACATTAGCTGGATGTTAGTTCTTTGAAAGACGGTTAGTCACCTGGCAATGCAAGAAGCAGACATTTATTGCTCTGTCAACATGTGAAGCTGAATATGTTGTTGCTGCAAGTTGCTGCTCCCAAATTATTTGGATTCAATAGCAAATGCGAGACTACGGTTTGAAATTTTCTAACACCCCTATCTTTGTTGATAATTCTGCTGCAATTGTTGTCACTAAAAATCCGGTCCAGCACCCAAAAACTAAACACATCGGTATTAAATATCACTTTATATATGACTGCTTTGAAAAAAAATTAATCGATGTTGTTAAAATTAATACTGATTTTTAACATGCCTACCTCTACACAAAAGCGTTTGACAAACCTTTCGGTTTTTATATCTTTTAAAGGTTAATGGCGTGAAAAAGAAAAGTGATGTGATTCAAGAAGGATAGAGTTCTTTGTCCGACAAATCATTTCTTGTTTTATTAGTTATTTTTATTTTATTTTCCTGTCTTTTAAAATTCAAAAACACAAAAAAGATTTTCTGTTTTGGAATTTTAGGGGGAGAATAGTTGAGTATTTAATTTTAAATTAAAAAACAAGGGGGGAAGGCAGATAAGCTGAAAAGAAAGAAATCATATCTGTAATTTTGATTCAAAATATATGGAAAATGATAGTACACAGGGAACAAATTGTTTGGGACATCAAAAGGATTTAAATGTTCAAAATGCTATATTCAAATTACAAGTCTGAGAAATCTAAGAAAAATTAAGGAAAAGTGATAGCACACTAGTAAACTACTGAGGTAACACAGAAAAAGTAGACCTAGGGGTTGCTAGTCAATTATATGATATGTCGGTAGATTCAACATAATAGACGAGTAGAGTTCATTGGTGAATAAAATTCAAACTAATATGTTCAACTTGTTGTGGGTTTTCATCTTATCCCTGGTTAACACAATCAACGCATTCCCAATAAGGGGTGACGAACAAAAATAAATGCCACAAATGTGTGCGGATGACCATAAAAGTGAGAAAAGCGCATGAAAAAATGATTAAGCTCAATCAAGCTAATGACTAATGTTGTTGGTGCGTTATGTGCAAAAGAAAAAAATTTATGCTCTAACAAGAAGATAGGTTGTGTGCCTCTCTGTTGTGCGATGACACTGACCTAAGGATAAGCATAACCTACATATTCTAGAATTCATTGTTGTTTGCGCCTCTCTAGTGTGCGATGGCACTGACCTGAGGCATGGCATCTTTTTGAAAGCTCTTAGAATAGTTTCTTCTTGTCAAATGCCCGTAGACCGCTCAAAAATCTCCTGAGGAATGTTGATTACCATATAAGTGTAGATCCACAAATTCTAGTTGAAATAATATAACCTAACGAATCACCAATGTGAGTCGAAAATCTGTGTATGGATATAAGTGGAAAAATATACTGACAATCATCGTGGCTGCAACTCTCGATAGTCAAAATCGTTGTGTACATCTTATAGCTCTAGTATGATTTCCTGAAAGTGCTATTGACTCTCAGACAAATGAAACTCTTGTATCAAAGTACTTCTAAAGGGGTCCCAAATGATTATGATATACTTGTATGATTCCATATAAATCCTTCCAGAAATGATAAAATTAATTGAAGTTGTTCTGCTCAGGAGGAAAAATCAGTGAGATGATGTCTAAAAGGTTTTAATCCACCTCAAACCTAAATCACAAAAAAGTTGTCTTTCTTTTTTTGTTTTCTGCTTTGCGTAATTGTTGGACTAAGTAACTAGATGAACACTGTGAATCACAAAGTAAAAGGATCACATCTGAGGTGATCAAATGTTCTTCAAGTAAAAGGATCACGTCTGAGGTGATCAAATGGTTTTCAATTAAAAAGGTCATGTCTGAGATGATCATTGTTCATCATGCTATATATCAAAGGTTAAATCTTAGGTTTTTGAAGTGTATGATGTCAAAGTCATAAGTATGAGCCAAACGTACGATTGAACCATAAGTATGAGCCAATCGTACGTATGAACCATAAGTATGAACAAGTCACACGATTGGACCATAAGTATGGAAACAATCATGCGACTAGATTATAAGAATGAGCCACTCGTACGACTGGATAGCCTGTCACATGATTGAACCCCAGTCGCACGTTTGAATCATGCGTATGGGTCCAGTCACACGACTGAATCTTAAAAATAGTATAAATAAGGGGGTTAGTCAGTCATATTCTTTACCACCATTCAAAACTCTCAAAAACCGCTTATACGCTGATACTCTGCAAAAATTTTGATTACTGAAATTACCACTTAATTATGATACTAACTTGTTTCCTACTCATCTACAGGAACTGTGCAACTGAAATCAACCCAAATGAATGTTTAAATCGAACCCTAAATGACCGCAATTGTGATGATCAATAACTGGGACTAAACTCTTAAAATAGACCTATTAAATGGACACTAATGTTGATTTAAACAATACTAAGGGTTATTTCCAGTCTCTGCGGTCCAAATGAATCTAAACACGAAGTGTATTATCACGTCTTGACAAAGATTCAAATCTATGGTGTTCAACAGTGAGATATACGAATGGACATGCTAATGAACTTCAATCGCCAAATTGAGCGAGGCGCATGATTCAATCGCATCAGTGAATCATGCGTGTGAGTCCAGTCACATGACTGACTCAACCGCATGGCTCAGTACATGATTAAGCTCAGTCGCAGGCTCAATCGTACGACTGAACTCAGTCGTATGGTTCAGTCGCACATTGGATCATTTGATCAAAATCATTCAAAATTCAATTATTAACTCTTATAAACAATCTAATGTATATATTTATTGTGTTGTAGCAATATGGCTGAAAGATGGACGATGAGCACCAAGCACAACATCTGTGTTCATCTCGATGCTACTTCCCGGAACGCCTCTGAGTTCACTAGGGTTATTGCCTTCCTACGTAGATCGAGGATCTACAAGGCCATCTTGACTCCATGCACACCATACAGATCAATTCAGCAGGCCTTCTGGGAAAGTGCCTCAGTTGACCGGTTGGTTGAGCCACACTGTATCCGAAGCTCTATCTCCGGACAAGACATTGAGATCTTTGAAGAAGACCTGAGGAGAGTCTTGGATTTGGGGGTAGACGGAGCCCATCCAACCAATATGCATCCACTGACTATTCGTGGTTGCTTTCTGAGGATCAAGTACGCCGGAGACATCAATGTCGGCATACTGAAAAAGAGCAACATCTGCCCGTAGTTCAAATACTTGGCACATGTGATCCTAAAGTGTATAGCCTCTAGGCGGGGAGGATTTGATGAGATGTCGGACCAAATCCAGAATACATACATTGCACCAGTACTAAACAACCTATTCAATTTCTCTCGCATGCTCTTCTCTTATCTGATCGAGAACCTTGATGCCAAAGGCAAGGAAGGCTTCTGTATGTATCCACATTTCTTACAGATGATCATAGATGAGAAGCTTCCTATGCTGCCTAAGGAGAAAGATGATGCAGTGGTGCTTCAGGTGATGGATGATACCACCTTGGGCAGGATGAAGGTATACCGGGGGAAGCAAGTAAAGCCCCTGGTTAGGAGATTGTTTGGGCATCTGGCCAATGAAGACTATGTGGCACCTTCTCGCAAGAAATGGCGTCACGATGATAGTGATTCTGATGTTGAGCCGATTGTGGTTCCCACTAATGAAGAGAACGATGATGATGATGATGATCAGGATGACGGTCAAGGTGGTGGAGATACTGGTCCCAGTCAATCAAGGGCCACTGACACTTCTACTATATCTCCAACATCTCCATATGGTACTTCTTATGCTCCTGGTGGATCTGAGCAGGCTGCTTTCCACCAGGACTTCCTGTTAGATGAAGAAGAAGAATCTGATGATGAGCTTCTTTTCAGGCAAGTCGGTAGCCGGGTTGTGGCTACCAAGAAAGGGAAAGAGGCGGTTGGTGGACGCCAAGCTGGGTCTAAGGGTGGTGATACTGATTTCACTGATCCAACATACATACATGACTAGCCGATCAGCTCGAGGGGAACCCTTATCACCAAGGGTTCAAGGAAGAAAAGGATGGCCCAACCCCATGACAAAAAGAGTAAGAGACAACGGATCACCTTGATCACGTCTTCCACCACCACAGCCACCACCACTACCACAACCACTACCACCACCACACCCAGTACTATCTCTACTGCCACCGATACTCCTACCACCACTACCACAGCCACCACCACTCATACACTTACCTCCACATCACCCACAATACCCAACACAACTCCACCACAATCCACTCCCATTCCTCCTCCCATCTTCACCACATCCACCACTACAACCACCACTCACCAAGCCGGTACATCCACCCAATCCCCATTTACACATGGCCCTACTCTACTCACTATCGAGTTGTTGGAGAAGAAGAACAAAAGGATTATGCTAAAATTTAAAGGGAGAAAGAGTGAGCCCCTAAAGATCAAAGGTAATGGTGATGATGAAGAAGATGATGATGATGAGACTTATGATGATGAATCAGAAGAAGATGATGATGATGAGGAAATTGGAAGGAGTGGGAAAGATAAAAGAGATGATGATAACGATAAGGATGATCAAGATGGTGATGCATCTGCATCAATCTCAAGTCAAGCTACATGGGAGAGGCGCTCAAAAAGAGCCTCTTCGTCTACAGCTCCAGCTAGAGAATCTCAGGAGCAGGGAAAGAGTGATGCTCAACAGCTTGAGGACTATGATGTTATACCCCTTTAGCAAGCCAAGACTCAACTCACTATGATTCTTGATTTGCAAGGGATTGTAAGAAGGTCTATTAGCTATACCCCTAAAGAAAGAGAGATCATCCATGATCTGAGAAATGAGCAGCTGGCTGATATTTTCAGATTAAATCCAGATGAAACTGTCAAAGATGCTCCAGAAGTTGATGTCTTAAGTGATGAGGAGCTACAAGATGCGGATGAAATAGAGATTGAAGATGTCACAGCTGACCACTATCCTGAGTACACTAACCCTGAGGACAACGTTATCCCCAACTTGAGTGAAACTTTTGCTAGTGATACCTTTGGTAAGCTGGAGGAGATGGAGAAAGTAAAGGAGAAGGATGAAAGTAAAGCCCAAGCTTCAGATGCAAATATTGATATTAAGAAAGCTGAATAGGCAGCTTGTTTTGCTGAAATGAAAGCCCATCGCACACCTCCAAAGCACAATGCCTACACCAAGCTTTAAAGAGTCAAGAGACATCAGAAAGTCTCAGGCAAGATTATAGCATGGGCATATTTTGAACATTTGGAAGTTTATGCTGTTAAAAGGGAGAAAGGGATTGGATACTTTTAGATATCCACATGATCTGAAGACATTTCCTAGTTTTGAGCTCAACCGATTGGCATGCTTAGATCTTTTGTATGCCAACCCGAGAAAGATGTCCGGATGGTTTGAGGCAGCATTGAAGAAAGAATACCACACCAGATGGGTAAACTTCAGGCCTCAACAACCTAAGAGGTTCATTCATAAGTCTGAACTTGATCCTATATCTGGAAGGCCTAAAGTAGTGTTGAAGTGGAGTCCACCACGCATAATGTCCAAGATTCCCTTACGGGAAATGCCTCAGGATTTCACTCCACACTTCAAATGGTGGTATTATGATTGGAGGATGGGGGAAGTAGTCATAGTTTTGAACAGAGATGGGAAGATAGAGACTATCAGGGTATTTGACCCAATGTGGCTTACTAACTTGTCTGCTAATGATGTTTACACTTTATACAAGTGGCCACTATTATATGACACACAAGATATTATACAAGCTCTACAGTTCCAACATGTTATATGACTCTGCTTTGCATTCGAGATATACGCAGGAGTCACCAGAGAAAAGAAGTACAAGAAATTTCAAGAACATATGAAGAATGTTAGAAAATAAACTAAATGTACTGGCTTCAGAGGAAGATCTCCTAAGCTTATGAACAACAGATTGATCCACAATAGAGCCAAAAGCTTGCTGAAGAAGTACTAAAGATCCTAGAAGAAGGTGATGACTGTGAAGTTGAAACTAAGCTTCTAGTGCATCTGTACTTTGATAAATTCAGCCTGACTTGGTTTCAATATTGGAGCAATTGCATGCCATGAGAGCAACAACAAAAGAGAGATAGAAGAACTTGGAGAAAAGCACTAGAGCAACAACAAAAGAGAGACAAAAGAACTTGGAGAAAAGCACTAGAGCAACAACAAAAGAGAGACAGAAGTACTTGGAGAAATGCACTAGAACAACAGCAAAAGAAAGACAGAAGAACTTGGAGAAAAGCATGTCAGACAATAGGATAAACTAGGTCCAAGGGGGAGTTTGTTGATACTTATGTTCCTAGTTTATGTTCTTAATGTAAAAGTCTTTCATTTCTTACACATGTGTAATGTAATTAGTCAATGAAATATGATATGCGTTTGATGTTTATTTATCTTTGATTATTTCATATTATTATTGTGTTAAGTATAAGTCATATGTGTGAACTTCATATATAGGTTTGAGTTTGATGTACATAATTCTAAGTCAATATGATTGGGAAATGTGTTAAACTTAGTCGGGTGATTATTCATGCTAATGGACCATACTTATGGACCATACGCATCAATGAATCATACTAATGAACCACTCGCATGACTGAACAAGGAGACTGGATCAGTCGTATGATTGAGGCATAAGATTGACTTGGTCGCACGACTGAATTTTCAGACGTGCGTATGACTCGATCGCATGAGTCAGTCGCACAACTGAACCATGCAAATGGTTCAGTCGTATGAATGGAAACTACAAACCTATAAATACCACTTAATTCATGGAAAAATATAACACTTTGAGAGATACTTCGAATATACATAAACCCTAGCCGTCCACAGAGTCCAGAACACCCAATCCAACTTCATAGTTCATTCTTGATGGATTTCTACTCATTCTTAACATTTGTTTCATACTTAGATCGATCGAGTTATTATTCTCACTGATTGGATCGCCAATCAAATAGGATTCTACACTATTTGATATGGTTTCATGCAGAATCTGTTAGTACTCCTTACTTACTCGATCCTAACAGTACTGAAGTAGAATGCTTTGGAAGTTTCACACTTTGCCTTAGAAAATATTCTAAGTGTGAAATCTTCCGAAGCCAAGCCCAATATCTTCTGAAGTCAAATATGAAGTCTTCCGAAGATTCAGAGACAAAGTCTTCCGAAGCCAGTTTATGAAGACAGATTTCTTTTGAAAACTTTTGAGTACATGCTTTATCTGATGTACCTCTTTCCATAAAGCTGGACCACCTTTCCGTTGCAACTCTGTTTGACTCAACAACTTTCACAAGTTGGTGAAAGATCCTTGTTTTTGGTAAACTGTACATTGAGGTCTTGAGTTTGCTACTTTCTACTTTATGTACTTTTATCCTTTTGTAATATATTATGATGTGAGGTATGGCATGTCATAGTCACTAGTCAAAAGACAATCTTTACATTGATTTTGTTGTTGTCTAGTCATGTTTCCAACTTGCCTTTAAAGTATGGTTGGTTTTAGAATGTAGTATAAAGTATCTCAGGTCCCTTTGTAATCTTTAATCCTTCATGCTTTGTAAACACTTGTAAGGAACTTGAGATCAATATACAACATTCTTAAAAACCAAACACTTGTGTTATTGTTATTGTTCTTTTTATATCTCTTCATTGCTTGTGTTACTTAGTATCAAGGTGTGACTGGTTGGTAGTTCCCCATTTGATCTGTTAAGTGTTCTAACTCAAATCTCCTTATTTTGTGTGGTGTTGTAAGTGACCAACCACTTAAATGGTCCTGCAATTGGTATCAGAGCATTCCAGGCTCTTGATTGTAAGATCTCACCATCTTAAGATCCCTCACACACACAAAATACTTAACATCTCAAATGGAAGCTTTTACTAAAGTTGATATGGAAACTAGAACCATGACAAAGTACCACTAATCACTCCTCAAGACTTTAACACTTGGTGCCAAAGAATGGAAGGTTTCATCAAGTCACAAGACTCCAGGATGTAGGAATCTATTGTCACAAGACCTTACATACCAAGCACCTCTTCAGATGTTGGAGGTGGTACGATTCCAAAGGATGTGGCTGATTACTCTAATGAAGAAAGAAAAAAAGCACAAATTGATCAGAAAGCCATGACAGCCCTTCAGACTGCTCTTCCAAATTCTATATACAGAGGTTTCAAGAAATTTAAAATCGCTAAGCAATTGTGGGATGCATTGAAACTAATGTATGAGGGTTCTACTGAAGCCAAGAAGAACAATAAGGATCTCCTGAAACAACATTTTGAAAATTTCAACTTTAAAACTAGTGAAACCATGACTCAATAATACTTCAGGTATGTTGAGATTATGGACACTCTAATAGATGTTGGAGTGACTCTTGAAAATAAGGACATTGTAAGGAAGTTTATATCCTCTCTTCCTAGGCAATGGACACATTACCGTGTTATTATCAGGAGAACTAAGAACCTTAAGACTCTCACTTTGACAGAGTTGTGTGGTATTCTCAGTGGATACCAGATGGAGATGAACATGCAAGGTTCGACTGGTAACTCCAGCAATCAGATGAGTTCAGCCCTGCATGTGACTGAAAGGGATAGCATAAAACCTCAACATTATATTATATGCTACCTTGACAACTCACAAAAGGGTCATTTCATCACCTTCTCGGATATACCAAGATAAAGCTACACTCAAGGAAGCCCATTCCAAGAGGCAAGGGGTGGCAAATTAGGTGGGTTGGATTGGATTGGTTGACGGGTCAGGATGGATTTGGGTCGGAATGGTTTCGGGTCAGGATGAATTCAGGTTAGGATGGGTTGATTTTGAAAAAAGGTCAAGATGGATTTGGGTCAATATGGGTTTGGGTCATACTGGGTTTAAAAAGTCATTTACACGCAAACACACATTTACACTTTAACATACACACTGATCTCTGAACATTTTTTGGGTTATCTTTTATTTCTTATACATCGAGAGAAAATCTCAAGAGAAAAGTGAAGCAGTCATTTGATGTTTTAATTCAGCAGAATTGCTATTAAAGGCCAAATGAGAGCTTTGTTCATGTAACTCAATGAGGATATTTGACGATGGAGTATGAATAAATGATAACCCATAATTTTAGAGATTAGAAACGCATTCATCAAAAGTTTAAACAACTAAACCCGAATCAAATTGCAGGTTGTGCAATTGATTTAAAAGAAATCGATGGTTTTCAATGAAGATGATGACAACAAGCAGCAAAATCAATCAAAGATCATCAAATAGATCTATACAACTCGTATTATTGATTCTACATTGAAACCACACTTACAAAATTAGTATCGGACAAAGAAGAAGATGACAACAATTCAGTCTCACGGATGAAGATGTTCCACATAAACGAACATGAAATTGATGTAGTCGTGCCCTGTGAATTATGGAGAAGAAGGGCTATAAGAAAGCCTAACTCTACCCATCCTGACCCGTACACCTTTTTTGTATAACCCATATCGACCCACTGACCACTTTTTCAATTGTTAAAGTTTACCCACCTTGACCCCCTATGAAATATATTTTAACCCAACTCAACCCAATAGTTTATATTTATTGCCCAAATCAATCCAAGTTTACCCACTTGGGTCAAAATTGCTAGGTCTACAAGAGACAAGTTCTTCACATGCCTTTGTGTCTTCTGATGAAAGCTCAGGAAACTTTCTATTCACCCTTGAAGATTTGGACTGTATCCATTCAGATGATTTGGATTGTATCCATCCAGATGATTTGGATTACATGGAAATAGTCCAGTAGATGGCTCTTCTCACTCACAGAGCCAAGAAGTTCTACAAGAGCACAGGAAGGAAGTTTCTAAGCAATACATCCAGTAGAAAGTTTAGGCTAGATAAAAGCAAAGTCAAGTATTACAACTATAACCAAATGGGCCACTTTGCCAGAGACTTCAAGGCACCAAGAACAAATGATGGTCAAGAACAAACCAGACCAAACTACAATGAGAAAGCCACCCAAAATGAGAAGCCAAAACAAAAAGCTGAAGTCACTATTGAAGAATGAGGCTTTGACTGGATTTTTCAGGTGGAAGATGTATCCCCAAACCAAGAACTAATGGTAGACCATGATGAAGCAAAGGTATTGGAACATCTCTGTACACCTGAATGTATTGCTAAAGTTAAGAGATACAGGTCCTACAACTTAGAAATGAGATCTGATCTTGAGTCCTTGAATATCTTAAAATTTAATTTCGAAAGATCTGAAAATGATTATAAACTGAAAATAAAGAAATTAGAGAAACCCATTTCAGTTCTTAAATATGAACACACTAACTACAGGACTCAGATCAAAGATCTCATAACCAAGTTGATTGAATGCTAGGCTGAGCTTGTGATTAGCAAAGCCAGTGTAGAGAAATATGTTCTTGAAGAAGAAAGCTTCAAGAACATCATATCCTCATCCTTGCATCCAAAAGTTTGTTATCAAGATAAGTAGGGACTGGGATCTAGTGAGATAGCTCCTCCACACACCATTTTATCATAGGATCTCCTAGGTGTGGAACTTGTGAAGATAAGCTTCCTCTTATAGACCCCTTGACTAAAGAGGACGAAGAAGTGATAGTGGAGAATGCTTCTAAGAAGAATGAAGAAGATGATTCTAAGAAGGGTCACCATCCTTCTAAGAAGAGTAAGAAGATTGTGATGACCAAGTCTATCAGAAAGAACTTGATTAAAAAGAGCAAAAGAAAAAGCAAAGAAAGCTCAAGAGATCAATGCCACTTTCAACTTTAACCAGAAACAAGTTTTCATCTCTACAGGATTTGAAATGGTAAAGACTGATCACACTAACGTAAACTCTAGTACCAGGAGTTTATGTTTAGTATCAACTCATCCCAGCATCAAGAAGAAGGCTAATCAGTTGTCTACCACTACTACACAAACTAAACCATCCAACTCCAAAGGAAATTCTTACTGTAAAAAGACTTCCACTGCATCTGCAAAGATAAAAATGGAGAAGAAAAGTGATCAAGTTCAGCCTTTTTTACAAAAGAAGGCTCTTAGAAAGAAGAACTTAGAATGTGTTATGTGTGAGAGTTCCTCTCATCTTGCTAAGGATTGTCCTTATAATCCTAAAGGCACTCTCCACATGTTCAAGAAAGTGACTTCTAAGAGTTCAAGAAGAAGCAAGCTTCAAAAGGAAAATTTGTTTCCTACAAAAGCTCCAAAATGAAGACGAAGGCAAGTGGAAAATTGCCTTTAGAAGAAAACTTGGTCTCGGAAGAAGGGAATACTTCCGAAGCACTAAATCCTGGTATAGTGTTAGCATGATCTTCTGAAGGTTCAGTCATCAAAACTTCCAAAGTCAGTAAAACTTCAAAAGTATTGAAGGTCAAGTCTAGGCATCCAAAGGTGGTGTGGAAATCCAACAAAGACCAAGTGACTGAAAGTAGTTCATCAACAATAGGAAAAGATCCTCAAAACATGACTATAGGATCTATCACTATTGTATTACCTTCAACTTCTATTGATAAACTCAAGACAAGAAAGGCTTGGGTTTTTAAATGTAATTATCTCCTTTATGTAGGTGCAGGTAAAGACAAACAAAAATGTATGGATCATTGATATTGGTTGTTCCAGACACATGACAGGCAATAGGTCACTAATCCAAATATTTAAAAAGATTGATGGAGGACTAGTTGCTTTTGGAGGAGATGTTTGTGATTACATTACTAGAAGGGTCAAGGTCACAAATGCTATTTACTAACCATGAGTGCGTTGTTTTCAAGCCCGGGGTGGTCATTCCTCATGAGCACATCCTGCTTTGAGTCCCCAGGAAAAGGATCATGTACAAGATGGACTTGCAAGAAACATCTCCCTCTTGAGAAGTTTCATGATTTCTGTCTAAAGCAAATAGTGATGAATCTTTCCTCTTGCATAAAATAATGTGCCATGTAAACTTTAAAAATATGAATAAACTAACTACATTTATTTGGTAACTGGAATGCCAAAGAAAGAGTTTACAAGTGATGACCACTGTGTTGCATGCCTGAAAAGAAAGCAACATAAGGTATCTCACCAACCAAAGGAAAGAAATTCAATCACTACTCTCCTACACTAGTTACATATGGATACTTTGGCCCCACAAGTGTAATGAGTCTAGGAAGGACCTCTTATTTTTTGGTGATCACCGATGATTTTACAAGATTCACTTGGGTCTTCTTTCTTAAAACTAAGAATGAGACTCCTGAGATTCTGAAGAATTTCATCCTAAGGATTGAGAATCAATTTGGTCACAAGGTCAAAACCATAAGATGTGATCAAGGAACTAAATTCAAGAACCAAATCCTTGATACATTTCATGATGAAAAGGGTATTACAAAACAATACAGTGCTCCTAGGACTCCTCAGCAAAATGGTGTAGCTGAGAGGAGAAACAGGACACTGATTGAAGCTGAGAAATCAGATGATGGACACTTCATTGGATACTTTTCTCAAGCTAAGGCTTACAGAGTATACAATCACATGACCAGGATAGTTGAGGAGTCAGCCAATGTGACCTTCAATGAACACGCACCTAGTGTAAATGGCTCTAGTCCTGATTGGCTATTTGATCTTGATTTAGTTACCAACTGTTTTAATAAATCTTGTGAGAATATTTCAGGGTCTACAGATATTTTACCCACAGGTGATCCTGATCCAAGATTGTAGAATGTAGTATAAAGTATCTCAGGTCCCTTTGTAATCTTTAATCCTTTATGCTTTGTAAACACTTGTAAGGAACTTGAGATCAATATAATCATTCTTGAAAACCAAACACTTGTGTTATTGTTTTTGTTATTGTTATTCTTCTATCTCTTTATTACTTGTGTTACTTAGTATCAAGGTGTGACTGGTTGGTAGTTCCCCATTTGATCTGTTAAGTGTTCTAACTCAACTCTCCTTATTGTGTGTGGTGTTGTAAGTGACTAACCCCTTAAATGGTCCTGCACACAAGGTGTTTAGATAAAGGTTACATAACGTACTTTGTCTCCTTGTTAAGTACTTATGAGAAGAAGAAGATTAAAGATGTACATGTTGTAGTAGATTTTGCTGACATATTCCTAGATAAATTATTAGGAAGATCACCGGATCGTGAAGGGGAATTTAGAATCAATTTGGTATCATGAATCACGCCAATTGCTAAAGCCTTGTATAGATTAGCTCCAACTAAGATGAAGGCATAGAAGATTCAATTAGATGAATTACTGGAGAAAGGTTTTATAAGGCCACTTTTCATGTTAGGGGGCTCTAATTTAATTTGTCAGAAATTGTATGTATTTGATCAATTACAAGGAGTGTATGCCTTCTCCAATATTAATCTCCGATTGAGTTACCATCAATTAAAGAAATATGAAGAAGATAATCCAAAAACAATTTTTTGAACTAGATATGGACATTTTGAGTTCATGGGGATTCCATTGAGGACATATAAATGCTCTAACTGCATTATGGATATGATGAATCGAGTCTATAAGAAGTATTTAAATAAGCTTTTTATTCTATTCTTAGATGATATATTTATGAACAATACTTTAATTACTCAAACAAGAGACATTGTAAGCTAAATTCTTGAAATATGAATCTTGGTTGATGAAGGTACAATTTTTAGGTCATGTTATTAACGCCTAGGGCATTCAAGTAGATCCAGCAAAGATAGAAGCTATACCTAAATAGGGAAAACCTAAGACATCAATACAAGTGCATAGTTTTCTCGATTAGTAGGATACTACCTATTAAGGATTTCTCCAGAATTTTTGTACCTTTAACCTCATTTACACGACAGTTAATTAAGTTTGAATGGGACCAAAACAAATTCAAGATTTTGCAATGCATCACATACCGGATTGGGTTCTTTGCTAATGCAAAGAAACAAAGTTGTTGTCGATGCATGTCGTCAATTTAAAACTCATGAGAAGAATTATACAACTCATAACTTGAAATTAGGTTCCATAATCTTTGTTTTGAAGTTATGAAGACACTGTTTTTACGGAGTTAAATTCATTGTTTACATCGAAGATAAAAGTTTGTAATATATCTTTATGCAGAAAGAGTTAAACACAAGAAAAAGAAGATCAATGGAAGCCATAAGTTATTATGATAGTGAAATAGGTTATCATCAAGGAAAAGCAAATATATTGGCACATGCTTTAAGTAGGAATGAAGGAGAAACATCTAAATAAGGTTGGTTCAAGTAAAAGCACAAGATAGTGAAAACCCTGAGAAAGTTATGAAATGTATGATTAACTAGTTCATTAATAGTGAGAATGGGATCCTCAGAATGAACAAAAGAATCTAGGTATCAGGTTACCTAAGAGAGTGAATCCTAGAAAAAGCTCATAAATCTAAATACATTATGTATCCAAGAAATGATAAAATATATAAGAATCTAATGGGTTATTATTGTTGGATGAGTATGAAGAAGGATATAGACATCTACATTGCAAAGTGCCTTACTTGTTCTCAAGTTATAGTAGAACACAAAAGCTATCTTGTTTACTACAACAACTTTAACTACCTGTTTTGAAATGGAAAAATGATAACCATGGATTTCAATACAAAACTTCCCAATACAAGTATAGGGAATGATATAATTTGAGCTATCATTGATAGATTAAATAGTCTCCTTAATTCCTACCAAATGAAATAAACCTTTAGCATGGATTAGTTGGCTCAGCTATATGTGAATGAAGTTATATCATTACGAGGTGTGCGACTATCTTGTCTAGGATAGAAGTAGTCATTTCAAGTCCCAATTATGGCAAAGCTTTTAAAAATCCACGGGGACGCGATTAAATCTTAATACTTCTTATCATCCACAAACTGATGGACAAAGCAAAAAAACTATTCTGATTTTAGAAGATAGGTTGGCCAAATTTAGACTAGAAGTTATGATAACCACCTACAAATTATGTAATTTTCATATAATAATAGTAATCATAGAATCATTCATACAGTACCATTTGAAGCATAATGTGGTTAAAAGTGTAGAACGTCTGTGTTTTGTATATGAAGCAACCAATAGATACAAAAGCGAATCAGAAGTTAAAGTTTGGGGAAAAATCGATGCAGATAAATGATAGAAATTTAATAAATTAAAAGGTCAAAAATAGCATTGATTAAGATTAAGTGAAATTTTAGATGAGCACCTAAATATACTTGGGAATTAGAATTTGATATGAAAAGAAAATGCCCACATTTTTACATAAAACTTGAAGACGAGTTTTGTTCCAACATGGGGAGGATGTGACACGTTGAAAATTTTCATATAAAAATAAATTTGGAAACGTTCATGGTTAGAAATAAAAATATTAAAGAATTAGAGTTTTAACCCTAGTCAAACCTAGTCTAGATGGCATGTGGACCGCCATCCAATGAATTATGGTTTTAGGATTTTAGGTTGCATAGGGGACTGTTGTGCTATCCTATAATGGTCTGTTACATGTTTCCCAAGCTAACACTTGGGTATTGACACTTGAAATACTAACAAGGACAGAGAATATGACACGTGTCATCTTAGAGTGACACGTGTAAGATGACAAGGCTATGAAGGCAACCTTTGTTGATACATGTCAAAATAAAATGGTTAAGGAATATTCTCTGCCACCTAGGTTGTGTCTCGAACCGCAACCATCCTTGGTGACGGTTCTTGAAGGTGGGCCTGAATAGCTTATAAAGAGCTACACATTTCAGATGAATTATTCATAACATTCACATTTTTAAGCTAGTATGTTAACTCATAAAACTCCAATATGTATCTAAGTATCTGTAATGCCATAATGTATAACACAGTATACGTATATCTAATGACCTTGACGTAGCACACGTATATCGGCCGATGATACAAGCCTTGGTGGGTAACTTCGTGTTATGCCAAAATATAGTTGATATCATTTCAACATATATGAACCAGATTAATTCACTGTATACCATCGACTTAGCATAGGGCTTGTTCACAAATAGGATACTTATAAAACAAGTTGCCTTATTGATTGTTAATATTAATCATGTTGTTTTATTTTTGTTACTAGTAACATGATTCACTAGCTTTATGTTGATGTTTCATTTTAGATTTTTTTCAAGTAAATGGTTTGTATATGTTATTTGTAATAAGGTATATGACATCAAAGTAAGCCTAGTGTCATGGGAACGTCCACAAGAACTTTGAAGACTTGGTAGTTAGACTATGTGACACAAACCTATATGTATTTTATTTCAAGTGTAGTATTTGTGTATAATATTAAGGATTTCACAAATCCTTGTTTTAAGACATGTATGTTTATTTGAATTCAAACCCTACTGTGTAATACTAGAAGTATAAGGATTTTGATTTTATTAATTAATTAATAGAATTGATCATCTTAAAAGTTGAGATATGATGTTTTTTGAAAATCAACTGAAAGTGTAGATAATTCATAAAGCAATCTAAAATGACTTCCATTGATTTTTGATAAACTCTATTAAACTATAAAGTAAATAATATGGACCCAATGTACGATTGCAACCAATTACATCCATGCCTAGGGTGTCTTGAATCTAGGGTGTGACAATATGCATTGTTTTTTTTTCTATAGACATCGTTTGTTGCCTCCTATGGCCTTTTTTACCTCTCCTTTAATCTCAATCACAAATTTCATTATTGTTGTAACGCCCTAGATTATTGAATATTTATATTGTACAGGTTTGTTTAAGATTGTAAATCAAGGGTGATTGACACTTCGATAATGTACATTTGTAATTTTATTGTTGAACAAAAATAAAAGGAAAGATCAAGGACCCAAATTTCTATTATCTATGAATTAGGAATTAATTTAAGGGCCTTAGTATAAATAATATACATTTTGTTCTTATTAAACCCTACATACCCACCAGCTAGAAAGAAAAAACTAAAATTGCAACTCCTTCCTTTGTCGTTAAGCTTCAAATTAAACAAATCACCACCTGAAATCATTTGTATCAAACCTAGGTAATTAGCATCTCTATAATGCATTGCTATAATTGTGATTGATTAATTGAAAGCAATCTACTGATGTTAGGGTTTTAAATCTAACTGTAGAGAATATGTATAGAGGCTGAAGCAACCTAAATTTTTTTGCATGCATGTTGCACAAGTACTAAAGAAGAATTCTTCAGAAGTTTCACACATGCAACAGAAATATTCTAAGTATGAAATCTTCTGAAGCCAAGACCAATATCTTTCGAAGCCAAAGATAAAGTATTCCGAAGCTTCGGGACAAAGTCTTCTGAAGCTCAACTCTTGAAGACAGATTTCTTCCGAAAACTTTTAGCAACATGCTTTATCTGATGTACTTTTCCATAAAGCTGGACCCTTTTCCGCTGCAACTCTGTAATATCACCAACTTACATGAGTTGGTGAAAAGGTCCATGCTATTAGTAACTGTACATTAAGGTCTTGAGTCTATAACTTTCTACTTCATGTACTTTATCCTTTTTGTAATAGATAAGGATGTGAGCTATGGCATGTCATAGTCACTAGTCAAAAGGCAATCTGCCTTTTGACTCTACAATTGATTTTGTTTTGTGTCTAGTCAATTGTATCCAGCTGGCTTTCATAGTATGGTTGGATGTAGGATGTAGTATAAGTATCTCA
>BJCM01206894.1:0-21235 GCA_018326385.1 Flaveria bidentis | reverse complement strand
CCATTCGTAAGACTGAACCATAAGTATAGTCCAGTCGTACGATTGAACCATACGTATGGTCCAGTCGTATGATTGAACCATAAGCATGGCCCAATCGTACGACTGGGCCCAGTCGCATCTGATATGGGCTGAGGCCTATAAATACCAGTTTCATTGTGTAGAAAGCTAGGGAGTCTGCCCGGGGCCTAGGTGCTGCCGGATGAGAGGGGAGATCATGCTCGATCTCCCCTTGCCAAAAGTCTTGATTCTTTTGTTTAATGAGCTTGTGATCATTAGGTTTTATCAATGAAACCATTATATTCTTGTTCGTTTTATTGTTTGTCTCTTGGTTTTGGTTTTTGTTTCCTTCCGTCAAGAACACGCTCGGATGTCAACCGATCCAGCGGACTTCACAAACATAATACATGCATGCATTATATCACCTAATACCGGTAAGTTCGAGGATCTTGGGTCTTCAGAAATGGGTACATAAGCCTTAGCCAACAAGACTTCATCATCAGTTGCCCACTTGATACGAATAGAATTCTCAACTTTTTCTTTTCCTTTTCCTTTCCCTTTCTTCTTTGCTGGTGTTTTTTTGGGTGACGAATGTGCTTCATCAATTAGTTGTTCATTATGTGATTGTGACTGCGTTTGTTGCACTTTTTGAAGCTCTTTATGTTTAAGTCATGCTTGATATTGTTAATAGTTTTCCAACAAAGACTAAGATTGTTGAAGACATGAGAATCTCCCGTCTTGTGGAAATTGTAAGAAGGCACATTGTTGAACATATGATAATGCCCATGTTGTTAAACATGTAGGAATCCCCTAGATTGTTGAAGATATGAGAATCCCCCGGGTTGTGAGAGTTGGAAGAACCCAAGGTGTTGATATTGGGATAACTTGGGTTGCTGATGTGGGTATTCTTCATTGGTTTTATCGTTTAACGTTCGTATGAAAGAGAATGAAACTCTTGGATCCATTGAGATTGAAATTTGAATTGTGTTTAGAAGAGAGTTATAATGTTTGAAAGATGATGAAGTGTGATTTGAGAAAAACTCTCAACTGAATAAAACATATTTATAATAGGTAAACTAGCCGTTATGAATAAAACAAAAAAATTACCCATTATGAATAAAACAAAAAAAACTAGCCGTTATGAAAAAGAACAAAAAAATAGCCGTTATGATAAAACAAAAAAGTAGTCATTATGAAAAAACCAAAAAAAGTAATCGTAAAAAAATTTAAAATATTTTATTACTATAAATGTAAAAAAATTTAAAATATTATAATTAAATTATTATTTAGTTAAATCATTTTAAATTATTATTTAATTAACTCTAACTAATTACTTTAATACTAAAAATATAAAAAATATATAATATATACTTTTATTTAATTAACTCATTTTAATTAAATTTTATATTTAAATTATTATATTAATTAAAATATTTTAAAATATTTGAATTAAAAACATTTTAATTTAATTATTTATGGTGGTGCGGCCCACCACCCCCATCTTTCTCCAGCCCTTCCGGACGGGCACCCCATCAACAGACGGGTCTCTCCATCGCCGCCCTTCCGGCGAGCGCGATCCATGTCGGCGACGAGCCGGCCGCGAGCGCGCGATGGGATAGTCTTAACAAAGCCCGACTCAAAAGCCTCCGGTCCTACCCCATGTCGCCACCAACACTTTCACGTAACCATCACCTTCAAAACTCTCCCTCACTACGTTAGATGGAACTAACCCATTGATCAGACCCCAAAATCTGCTCCCACAAATGAACACCACATACAACCATCCGCGATTACCACCCCTAACAACCCTTGTGCTCGCTCATTTTATTGCTAGATGCAATCCAAAAAAGATGAGCACCCATACTTTGTTTTTGTTAACAAACATATTTTCAAACGTTCATGATTAATTAATCGAACAAGATTCCTCGTTCACGTTCGTTCATTTATTGAAAGAACAAACATAAATAATTTTTCTGTCAAATGGTTCAAGAATAGTTTGCTGAATGTTTATTTGTTTACAACCCTATGTTCTTTGTATGGTTGTAAGGATATTTGGATTCATATGGGATTATTTAGGTTGCAAGTAGGTTATACGAATCTCACTTAGGTTTCTTAATCGAGTGTCGGTGCACATTGTTTACACAAATTATCGCTTCATGTGCTAAATATCAACATGTGTGATCAAAGCTTGACATAGTTGCAAAAGGTATCTTTACAAATAATCAAATGAAGTATCTTAATAAATAAACACATAATATATTTCATATACTTATTTTTAACCATGAGTGCTAGTCTCATGACTTTTTAAAAAAGAGGTTGTAAGTTCGAGTCCTACTAGTTACAAAATATTGTTGGTGAGCCGTATTTTATTGCAATGAGCTTTTGGATGACAGATTTTTCCAGAATTAATGGTTGTTGGGCTTAGGCTACCCGACATTGTATGTGTTTGTAGGTGAATGATGTGTGGGTAGGTGAGTTTTATTAGTTAGTTTTTTTTAGAAAAAAACATATTTTTATTATTTATATTATAATGAAAATGAATTATAAATGACCGACAATTTTGTTTAGCCCAAGCACCAAATGGTATCATAAAGTTTTTGTGGTGAGTGGTGACTTGTCATTCCATCCTTAATGATGGTTTTAAATGGGTTGTCATTATTTCGAGCACTCCATGGACCAAAGGGTCCAACTCTGCTACCATGTTGGGTCAATGCACTTAAAATTAAATGATTATTAAACCACATTACTCTTGGTTGGGTCAATAATTTCTTATGGATAAAAAACCTGGTAAAAGAAAAACTCTAGATTGTTCTTCTTCTTGTGATTATGTGATTATGCTTTTTATTTTCATACTTGTTGATTGTGTTTTTGTCTTAGTAATCTTGTACTAAATGTTCTATTGTAGCTCTTTGTTAGTTTTTTTTAATAGATTCTTTGTCTTTTACAGGAAAAAAAGAAATTATACCATAATTTGGTTTTCAAATAAAAATTCTAAGTGAACAAATCAAATGTTTAAAGTTTAATTTTTAAAAAGTTTAGTAAATCATTCATCAACTATTTTGACAAAAATATGTTTATGTTCATAATATTTGAACAAAAATATAGAAAACTTTTTGTCCGTTTGAGTCGGCTCTAATCTTAAACAACTTTATATTCATGAAATAGGTTTGAATTCTTTTTAACTTTCAAGTTGGCCGGTAGATATTCAAGAGCATATATTGGTCAAGATCAACGGTTAACAGATCATGATGGGATCATGTCTATGATACCAATTGATAAAACGTAAGAGACGAATGTTTTCATGAACCTAACAAATGTCGTTAAGAAAACTAACATAACAAATATTAAAACAAATTTATTTGTATAGTGAATCTGATGTGATGTTATTTTTAACATTACTATTCTCAATACTACATATATAACTATTTATAACTTACAAAGTTATCATATGTCCATCACTTTTTGATTTGTTTTTTTACTTTCTTCGGAGCAACCAATTTATGTGGACTACTCATAGCTTTTTATTTCGTTTTCTTGTAACTTTTAACATATGAGGTTTTACAGGGTCAGTCCTAAGAGTCTTTGAAAAACTTTCGGTCCTAGTCGAGTAGAAGAAAGAGACCCCTATAATATAAAGTCAATAATCTATTTGTAAAAAATCTATGATACGACAATAATTGTTTTAATAATATACAAAGACATTGTGGCAAAATAATCAATTTACATACTAAAGTGAATCATGAGACACTCATAAAGTTTTTGAAATGAGTTTAGATTTAATAACTAGTAGTGTACTAAATTAATTAAAATGTTAATGAAATTTAAATTTCAATAGGTCAACATAATTAAATGGGTATCCTAATTAAATTACTATTGGGTTTTTAATAGCCCATAGTTGTTTTAAAATTATATATACATACATATATAATATAAAAAAATTTTAAAATTTTCAGGCCTGTAAGAAGATTGGGCCCTAGCGATCACCCTCTCCCCCCCTCCTCAGGGTCACCCATTATGTTTTATATATTTTAAAATGTATCTTGTGATTTGTTTATTTTTAGTTACGTTTCAATTTAAATTTCATTCAAAACATAGTTATGGGTAATGATATATAAATCATTAAAGCACAAAAGTATAGCCTTTAAACTAATTTATAGTTTTGTTTTTCTTTAATAATTATTTTAAACTGTGTTTCCTTCTTTACTAGAAGAGATCATAATTTGAGTCAGACCCAATAAACCTAAGATCGGACCGACCCAATAAACCTAAGATCGGACCGACCCAACCTGACCTAACCATTCTACGTATATATGATCCGATCCTCGGTTTCAAATTATTTATAGCTATTTTGGTTCTTGGTTCGGTCGATAGGTTCGGTCGATAGGTTCGGGCTTGGCAACAAGTCCAATGTTCATATACACATAAAAGTAAAATGGATGTTGAGTTTGGTTTTTTCATCGCAGACAACAAACCCAATGTTCAGATACACTCACCACACTACAGTCGCTCGCATATGTTGTCTCTTCCACCATCGATTCTCAACCCACCATTCGAAGCACCTCCAGGACGTATCCGACTTGACCCGACCCGAATTGGTCGACGTCGTATGCCGTATGCTCGTGCTCCGTCGCTTTGACGCCATAAACACCCTTCATTTCGACTTTTCAGACGACCTCTTAAATCAAGTATTAACAAATTTGAAATTAAACCCAAATGCGTCTTTGCACTTCTTCCAGATAGCCTCAAAGCAGAACAAATTTAGACCCAATTTCAAGTCATACTGTAAGTTAGTCCACATACTGTCGAGGGCTCGTATGTTCGATGAAACAAGAGAGCAATTGAGGGTGTTAATTGGGCTTATTGAGAAAGATGATCATCTGGGGTTGTCTGTTTTTGCTGAATTAGTCAGGGTTTATCGTGAATTTGGGTTTTCTCCTACGGTGTTTGATATAATCTTGAAGTTGTATGCTGAAAAGGGGTTGATCAAGAATGCACTCCATGTGTTCGATGAAATGTCTAAGCTTGGGAGGGTGCCTAGTGTGCAGTCTTGTAATGGGTTGTTGAGCAGTTTGGTTCGAAACCGCGAGTTTTGGTCTGTTTTTGTGGTGTATGATCAGATGATCAAGATTGGGGTTGTGCCTGATGTATGTACTTGTAGTATTGTTGTGAATGCTTATTGTAAGGATGGGAAAGTTGGGAGAGGTGTGGAGTTTTTGAAAGAGGCTGAGGAGGAGATCGGTGTGGAGCCGAATGTGGTGACTTACAATAGTTTGATTGATGGGTATGTTGGTATTGGTGATCTGAGAAGTGCTAAAGGAGTGTTGGAATTGATGAAGGATAGAGGTGTGTTGACGAATGTGGTTACGTATTCGTTGTTTGTTAAGGGGTACTGCAAACAGGGAAAAGTGGATGAAGCTGAGAAGGCGCTTAGAGATATGAAAGAAGAGAATCCGTCGTTAGTTTTAGATGAGCAAGCTTATGGTGTTTTGATAGATGGGTATTGTCGAATAGGAAAGATGGATTGTGCTTTCCGGATTCAAGATGAGATGTTGAAAGCAAAATTGAAGGTGAATATATTTATCTGCAATTCGATGATTAATGGTTATTGTAAACTTGGCCAAGTTGATGAAGCTGCAAGAGTGGTAGCAAGTATGAGTAAATGGAAGTTAAGGCCGGATGCTTACAGTTTCAACACGTTGGTGGATGGATATTGTAAGGAAGGAAGTACAACTAAGGCTTTCGAGCTTTGTGAAAAAATGGTCCGTGATGGCATAGGCATAACTATTGTAACATATAATACTTTGCTGAAAGGTTTTTGCCTAACCAATGACATTGGCAAAGCTTTGAGACTTTGGCATGTCATGATGAAAAGGGGTCTAATGCCTAATGAGGTTGGGTATGGTATTTTGCTTGATGGGTTCTTTAGAGTTGGTGATGTTAAACGCGCTTTAATACTGTGGAAGCAGTTTCTAGCTAGGGGATTCATCAAACCTGTTATTGGGTTTAATACAATGCTTAATGGATTATGCAAGATTGGGAAAATGGCTGAAGCAGAGCAGGTTTTTAATAAGATGAATGAACTTGGTTGTCCACCAGATAAAATCACATATAATACCCTTGCTGATGGTTATTGTAGAGCTGGGAACATGAAAATGGCTCTTGAAATTAAGGATACTATGGAACAAAAAGCCATCCCTTTGTCTGTTGAAATGTACAACTCACTTATAACTGGATATTTTAGATCGAAAAACTTGATCAAAGTTACAGAACTACTTAAGGAGATGCAAAACAGGGTAATAAGTCCTAATGTTGTAACCTATGGTGCACTTATCTCTGGTTGGTGCAAAGAAGGGATGCTGGATAATGCCTTTACTATGTATTTTGAAATGAAAGAAAAAGGTTTAGCTCCTAATGTTGTCATATGTAGCACAATAGTCAGTGCACTATATAGGTTTGGTATGAATCATGAAGCAAACATGATGCTATATAAGATAATGGACTTTGATCTTTTACCCGGAGATGAAAGTTTTGGGAAATTCTTTGAATTTGACATGGGAAAATCAAAAGTCGAAAAGTTTTCTGATATTGTTGATGGATTTTTGGAAGGTGATCGTTTTCCCAATAATGTTGTGTACAATGTAGCTATTGCAGGGCTATGCAAACTTGGAAAAATTGATGATGCAAAAAAAATTATCTCTTCATTATTACATAAAGGGTTTATTCCTGATATATTCACTTATGGTACCCTCATTCATGCTTTATCATCTACTGGTGAAGTTGATGAAGCTTTTAAATTGCGTGATGAGATGTTGGAAAAGGGTATTGTTCCTGATATTACCACATATAATGCATTGATAAACGGTTTATGTAAATCAGGGAATCTTGATAGGGCGGTGAGACTCTTTCATAAGCTTAGTTTAAAAGGGGTTGCTCCTAATGTCATCACTTACAATACTGTGATAGATGGGTTAATTAAGACCGGAAATACTCGTGAGGCACTAAAACTGAAAAAGAAAATGGTGCAAGAAGGTATTGATCCTTCAGTTGTCACATATTCTTGTCTGATCAATCATGTTGATAAGAATAGAGAAATGATAGAAGCTGCTTTGTGAAAGTATCTGTCAAACATTGGTTGCTGCTTTGGGAATTGCATATCAGACTCTGCCGTCATACGAGTTAAGTTCAGGGAGCAAAATTGCACCGAAGACAATGTACTTTCAGCTCAATGACAGTAATTCACAATTGATGTAGGTATGCTCACCAACTCTGTGAATAGTTTTTTTTATTTATACTAGGAGTTTCTGATTTATAGTTTTATATGCTTTTGCATATACAGGTTTCCCTTGCTATAACATCATTGGTTATAAAAAGCACCAAACGATTGTGCTGGATAACACTGTGGAGCTAAGTTGGGGATATGAGGTAAAATACTACTTGAGGTGGTGCTGATATGTTTGGACTTTATTTCTAATAAAAAACTTGTGTCTTTAGGTCACTTATCAATCAGGACGCAGTGGTACGAGCAGTGAAACCTTTTTTAAGGTATATATTTACTAGCACCTGTTAAATAGTATGTGTTTGATTAGAATATCATGATCGATAGCATATTAGTAGCCATGAGCTTGCAAGTAAATGTATTAGAGAATAGATATCCCATGTGGCCATGCATAAACAGCATAACAAAATTCTCCAGGTCTGGGATGGTTAAATACGGAATGAATATATAACGATTTGCATACTATTTAGTATACTGTTATCAATCGAACTTATATTACTCTGAAATCTATTCATTCATTTTGTCCTTGGAATATTATAAAGCTTGTATCTTTTTGCTGACTATCGAATATTAAGATAATTAATTTTGCAATATGTTATCTAGAACTTATTTGGCGGACAACTGCTACAACGCACCCCTTGGAATGGCCAATGGTCAAGCTACTACACAACCCAGAAAACGGCTAAAGTTGTTCTTATGAAAGCTCAATCTCTAATGGAACAGACAAATGATTTGTATGCTTTGTATAAAGAAGGATAAACATTAACGGATTAAGGTAAGAGTTATCCCATCGACTCGTAAGAAAGTTTAGTCCCGGTTCTTCAGCTGGTTATGCAAATTCGGGGAACAAGTTGTTGGCCGTAATCTCACCATTATAAATACACGTCTCGTTGTAAATTGTATCAAGTATTGAAACTGATATAACCTCTCTCCAGTCATGTTGTTGTAGACTTACGACGTAAGCTCTGATGTCAAATGTACCATGTTATATACATGTTATTTTGTTGTTCTACTTCAATTCATTTCTTTTTATATACCCGGTGCTTGATTACACTCGTGCTTTCCACAGGTTTCTAGGAGCAGCCAGATCGCGCCCGATCTGATGTACGTAGTATTACCTTACGTTTCAAAGTATTAATTTGATCACCCATGACGTATAACATATCAAGTCAATATCCTAAAGATTACATTTCAATATGGGCTCAGCAAAATCATGTAGAACTCGGATCAAATAAAAGTGTTTTCTTTTTTCTGTAGAAGAACATAGAAAGTGATCTGGACCGTTGATCTTATATATACATCAAAACTAATTGTAGCAATATTTATGAAAATATATTCAAAGAAGGGCAACACATAGAAGAGTTGGTAGATAGCAACATAAGTCTTATTTTAGGATATTGGCCTTCAATGAGCATCTGATGCAGAAATCGGATAAAAGATCAACCGCGATTAGCTCCAGGTTCCACTCCCACTGTTTTCAGGTTCGTAGAGTCGCTAGCCCTGCAAGTGTATCAACAAATATACATACGGAATTCCACAGAATACATGGATAGATGACAAAGAAACTACACACATACCGGTGGGTTGCAGAGACGTCAGGGGCGTGATCCATGGGGACCGCATCATCACGTTTTTGAATGTGAGCCACTTTCCTGAGGACCGATCTGCTGATGAACTTGTCTCCAGAAGCCAGGGCCGAGTCTGGAGTGTCGACCTCTGGCATCATGCTTCGGTTGGTCTTGTTGACCTGCACGCCCGGATGGTGAAACAACTGTTGTGACACGCTCCTGACTGCCAGAAACACCGCTCCCCCTGTAAACCCAAGCAAGATGTATATTGGGAACATGTCGGCTTGTGACTTGAGCTTATTCGCCCCACTTGCATTTGTGTTGGCGCCATATTTGGCGCTGGTTGAAGAAATAGAGGCGTGTTGACTGCACCTAGAAATCGATCGCCAGCAGTACCTCTGCATATCAACATTCTATCATTCATTCGAATTTAAAAATAAAATAAATATATGTTATTCTCATGCCGTTCGTGAGGATAGCATACGTATGTGTGCATTACATATACATGTATGTGTATTTATATACGCGTGTTAATTAATGGTATACGAACCGTAGCAAACAAAGCCATGGTGAATTGAATGAATATTTGATGATGAATTATGATCAGGATGAGGGTTGATTATGCATATAGGTTGTGTTAATGTGATGATGCATGTTAATGCATGCATATGCATAGGAGATGAAGGACACGTGGCATTCATATATAGCTCAACCATTTAACTGAAAATGCAGTTTCAAAATATTGCGATATCGGGGGAATAGGATTGAGACTAGGGGTAGAGAATATAAAAATGAACGGACTTTGTGTATTTATCTATAAATACTAATAAAAATGTTTTTTTATGCCACTTGTAATCTTTTTAAACAACCTTTTTAATATTTATTATTTTTCTAAACATTCTCATTTTATTTTTCTTCCAAAATGTATTAAAATAATTTAAACACTCAAATAATTTCTCTCTTCATAAAAATTAGTTTGGTTAATTGATACATTTTTCTCTCTCATCTATATTTTTTTAATCAAACTATATTTTTAAGAATAAATTTTTAAAAAAAATTAAAGTTCATATATTTTCTAAAACATTGAACCTTTTAAAATAAAATATTTTAAATCAGTCTTTTTTAAAATAATTATAAAAAATATGGAATTTTCTAAAAGTAGTTTTATTAAAACAACCAGAATAATTAGAAACTTGAGATTTTAGTAAACAAGATATTTATAAACAATAAATTTTTATAAGAAAATCTTAAACAAATATTTAAAAATGAAACTATTTAGATAAGAGAGTTAAAAATAGTATAATTGTTTTATATCTTGAACAAGTATGTTTTTTTTAAAGGATCTTGAACAAGTATGTATATATAATTTTATACATATCTTATATTAAAATATTATAGTATTTATTACTAACTATAATCTATTTAATAAATGAGTTTCTAGACTATCTATTTATCTATATATCTAACTATCTATAACATATCTATTGTTTATTTACTTGCAATAACTATTCATATGAAATTATAATCATATTTTATATTCAAACATGGTTTTATAATTCATAATTTTTTTAATACTAATTATTTATTATTTTATTTATTCAACCTGTGTAATATACGGGATACTAACCTAGTTTATAATATACAAACCTACATACGTGTGGTAACGTTTTATTTCAGAACCAGTAATATCTTATGAAACTGATACTGTATAACACACTTCAAAATGATACATGTATTATGCACTTCTCGTGTTATGTAAAAGGGTGTTTGGATGTGGGTTTATTTTGAATCATGTAGTTTAAGTGATGATTATAAGTTTTTATTATTTATCTTAATTAAAGATTATGATAACAGAATATTGTGGTTGCAAAATTTACTCTTTAAGATAAGAATTAGGGGCTAATGTCATAAGATGGAACATATATATTAGGCTAAGTGTTTAGTTTGATACTTGTAATGAGGAATAATATCATTACCTTGTAATTACACCTACAAACATCTATTATCTCATAATTAAAGTAGTTTGATATGTTATGCCATAATTCAAAAGACAAAAGATAAATAAACATAAATTTTTATAGTTTAAATGTAATTATTTTACTTATATTTTGTATTTATTTTGATAGTAAATTTGTAATTCTTGAGTATAAATATGTAAAGAAGGAAATAAGGTTACACGATGTAGGGATAATGTTTACAATTTTAGAACAAAATAAAACAAGCATGAAATACAAATTTGATATGAAACAATATAACTTTGTAATATCAATTGACATCTGAAGAATGAGTTACGAGTAAAAGCAAATAAACCAAGGGCCAGTTGAACATGGTTCCTTAAAACAAATTTGTTCCTTGTGGCTAAGGAAATAGTAATTAATTGATATAAGTCTCCTATGAAACAACAAATGTAGATTGTATTGTCGTAGTTTGAGTATTTTGAGAATTTATAAAGTATCTTAAAATCTTGCCTAAAATCCTAAGGTTTGATTAAAGAGTTTGTCCCACAACCTTATGCTTAGGCAAAAAGCTCTGATTAAATTAGAGATAATTTCTAAATCATGAGCATGCTTTTAAAGCTTAACAATAAGAGATGTCTTATAAGTGAATCAAATAGATCTTAACACTGAACAATTCGGAAATAATCTCTTAATGACAAACAACTTCTTCTAAGTTGCTAGCACACTTAAGACTTTTAAGCGTATACCACTCCAAAGTTCAACCATTCTATATGATTGAGTGGGTTGGTTTTAGCAATTTTAGTTTCAACTAGTCTAATTGTGTTTAGAGTGTCAATTTTTTTAAAAAAAAGTGACATAATTGAATAACCTTACAAATAAAAAATGTTATCCCTTCTAGGTTCCCTATAATAGTTTTATGTACTACGGTCCTAAAAGTCAAAATTCACAAGATACAGAAAATCGTGTGATGTTACATATTGCAATTTATTGATATTAAAAATTGCTTATAGTCTTAATCATATCTTAAAATATATTAAAAAAATAGTCGATATGCTTAATTTTTATCACTAACCTTGTCATGACTAGTGATTTTCAAAATACTAAGGGTGTATTAGGTTTGCTGAACTTTCTGTAAGAATTGGAATTTATCAAATAAACTGAATTTGAAGTTTCTCAAAATGATGTGAAACATAGAGAAATTAAAATGCATACTTAAATTTGTAATATATCATGATAGCAAAACATTATTAAATAAATTAGAATCTCCGCTCTTACTATCATTTACTGGTTGCCATCACCAGTCCCAGTCACAAATGATTGGAGCAGGGATGACAAGGTCACAAATACGATTGCAAAGGTGGCGTTGACGGTTGGGGTAGTGGCGCCAAAGGAGGTGCACGAAGGGTGTTGATGTGTACCAATCCAATAGTGAAAGCGATGGCAACAATGGCGGTAACGATGAAGAACGATGAACAAATATACCATCCACATTTTTCTACCTTTCTCCTTTGTAGTTATGGAGAACAATGAACAAATATATTTAAAAGCACACAAGATCAAAGTTGAAAGGACGAGAGAAATGTAATACGTATATAGAGATAGAATCAAATACAAAATGGATTGTGTCTAAAACACATAGTTGATTAAAGGAAATCAATGGTTGCGATGGTAGGAGGAGAATAAAAGGGGCCGGAGGGCGCTTTTAGAACAACCTACTATCATTAACTCTTTTCCAATTTTTAATTTCGTCAGTCCATTTACACGTAAATAAATTTTCATATGACATCTTTTTAAAATTTACACCATAAAACTAGTATTTTCAATATTTATACGAGTATGATTTTGCTATACTTAGAAAATCAACATTTTTGTAAAAAACTTTAATGCAGTGTTTGATGAATAGTTTGGTTATACTATTTTTTACTATGTAGTAATATCATTTTACATTGTGCAGTTAAACCATTATACTGTCTTTCTATGTCCATGACTAGAATACGTTTTGATCACACAACCATGTGCGATTATACCCTTTTAATATTATGCAATTAAATAGGCAACAAACCTTACCGTTTTATGCGTGTGTAAATAACGCAAATACCCCTCACATATGAAACAATTATTTTTACTTTCTTTTTTCTAACAATTATCTCACACACCCTATAACATACTTCTAAATCTATATATTTTTCTCACTATTGACTTGAATTGTACTCAAAAGGAAACTTTTGATTGGATTATTTCCATAAATAATTAAATATAAACAACTTGTTGCTTTAATTTTAAATTGTGATAAGTCGCTTACAAATTGGAAAAAGGCCCTAGCATGTGCAGTTACACCTAATACCCTTCAAGACATACATCAAATTCCCTTGTATACTTGCATTTCATCATATGTTTGTAGCTTAAAATTTTGCAGCAGATACACTGGTCTCCTACACGCATATGTAAGTTCCTTTTACTGCCATGGGCCAATATTTATGCATTATTTATTTTTAATCATCTTGTTTTCAGATCTTTTAGATAGCCATGATGTTTCTGTAAACTCTTTGACTTTTGTTTTTGTTAAATAAAGTCATGGTTAAACTAGAGGGACTAATTGTGACTTTGTTTGATAATTAAGGAGTACTTTATAAACTACTGAAGAAACTTTATAAAGTACTGAAGAAGTTTATAAAACTACTGAAGAAGAAAAGTAGTTTTATAAAACTACTGAAGAGAAAGCTCTAAACTACTGAAGACGAGAAAGCTCTATATATATGGAGATAATCGGTAGTTAGGAGATAACAAAACAGAGTGTATGTGAGCAGAGCGTATTTCTTCTGAAGTTTGAATTCTTCCGAATTCTGTTGTAACTCGATTTGATTGTTCATGTTTGTTCTTGATTTCGTAATAAGATTCATTCAATCGTTGGTTGATCAGTTGGTGTTTTTCATAACAGTTTTACAAAATTGAGTAGACTTTTGAAGTTAATAGGTACCAAAAGCTTGAAACTTTTCATAACAAATTAACAATTCATATGAGTTGAATTTGAAGAGGGGTACGTTCTTAAATTATTGCAGAAAGTTTCTTTCAGATTAGGATAAGCTTCAAAAACTGAATCTTTTAGTTGATTCTTACTTCAAAATCAAGTCTTTTATGAAATTTTCGTATGTTGATCTTCCATTCTTAATTCTTATAAAAGTCAATAATCATGCCTTCTGGGATTTAAAGTAACTGGGATTTAACTTCAAGAGTTGAAAAAAAATCATTTCGATATAAAGATGTGTCTAAATATAGTTTTGCAATGAGTGAAAAGGTGTTCAAATAGAGCCAACGTGAATGAGATATCGATGGTTAAAGTAGAGTATTTGACACGAAAACTATAAGGAAATATTAGGTGGAAAGCTGTGCTACATTGGTGAACAATATAATCATAGCAGTAGTTAAATAAATATCATAAATAATATAGAATTATTATATATAACTTAATCAAATTTTATAACAAATTGGACATGCAGACAAAACTATTCTATTTAGCTTTCATTCAAATCCATATTCTTGCTGATATACCCACACATCCCATTTTGTCTCTATTTACCCAACATAATTTATTAATCATTCATCCTTTCCACTTTAGGACTTGATCCTAAAGACCAATCAAGATCTTTGAAAATCTGCAATGGCTGTTAATGATTCAAGTCAAACTCCTATTAGGCTTGAGGTATCTCACTAACGAATTCTGGTTAACGGATCTCTTTGACCCTTCTTGGTTCTGCCTGTGTCTATTGTCTCCAAAGGTTCATAAAGAAAACGACCAGCGTGCATTTTGCAGCATCTAACAGAATTATATGTGCGCAGGGAAAGTATAGCGCGATCATAATATGTTGGATTCTTGGACTTGGATCCCTCATCTCTTGGAATAGTCTTGCTTCCATTGAAGATTACTACTATGATGTATTCCCAGTGAGTTTTCAAGACCATAGAAGTCAAAATTTCCCCATCTTCTTACATGTTGACTTTTTATTTTTTATTTCAATCTGCTTCACTTGACAAAAGTTGATTTTTTTCTTCAATTTTGCAAGGACTACCATCCTTCTAGGGTACTTACCCTTGTCTATCAACCTTTTGCCTTTGGAACGATGGCCTTTCTTGCATATAACGAATCAAAGATCGATACTAGGAAGCGTAACATTCTCGGATACACCATGTTCTTCGTTGGGACCCTGGCCCTCCTTTTAGTATGTATCATAACTATCACAAGTTGATCTTCCATGAAGAAAAAAATGTGTATACAAATTGCATACCTTCTATAGCGCGTATAAACATGATCAAAACGATAATTTTATCTATCTATTGTGCGCAGCTAGATTTAGTCACATCTGGGAAGGGTAGCATTGGATCTTATGTTGGTATATGTCTTATTGTTGCTGCTTTCGGGGCAGCAGACGCCCTCATTCAAGGTGGGATGCTTGGAGATTTGGCTTTCATGTGCCCGGAGTTTATTCAAGTAATACATACAATTTATAGTCTTGTTTGTTTTCCAGATTTCATTTTCTTTTAAAATTTAAAGTCCTCACATCTATCATCATAATTCATATGTTAACATATATACAACTCTTTGTTCTAGTCCTTCCTAGCTGGCTTGGCTGCATCAGGAGCTCTAACTTCCGGTTTAAGACTACTCACGGAAGCTGTTTTCAGTAGCAGTGACGAAGGTCTACGTCAAGGAGCATGTAAACTTCCTCATGACATAAATCTATTTGAATTAATCTAACTAATTAACATGAGTTACCTCTAAAGCTTGTTATGGTGTTTTGCAGTGTTATTCCTCTTAATATCCACACTTTTTGTGTTTTTATGCATCTTTCTCTATGCGTTCGTGTTCACTAAGTTACCAATTGTCAAGCACTACCGTAGGAAAGCAGCCGTCGAAGGTTCAAAAACGGTTTCATCAGATCTTTCTGCCGCAGGAATTCAAACAGAACTGACTGAAAAACTAGTGTGCATCCTAATGTTTCCGTAAACAACTAGAACTTCATTAGTTTATAGTTTTAGATTAACAAATTAACTCTTGCATCTTTCAGGTTGATGGTGATTCTAGTAATCTAGACAGGCTGAGCAACAAAGAACTTCTATATCAGAACTTCGATTACGCATTAGATTTGTTCTTGATATTCGTCCTGACGTTGTCAATATTCCCTGGTTTCTTATATGAAAATACTGGAAAACACCAGTTGGGCTCATGGTAAAACCCCTCTCTTGCAATCTAACATCGTTGTATAACAATGCCCCGAGAACAAGTGAGATTATTCTAGGATGATTAAGGCTTTACATCTTTTGAAACATGCTCTTGTAGGTATCCTCTTGTTCTAGTTGCTACATTTAACATTGGGGACTTAATATCGCGATATATTCCTCTAATACCATGCCTCAAGTTGGGATCACGAAAAGTGCTTCTCATCTTTGTCATGTCACGTTTTTTGCTAGTTCCAGCCTTTTATTTCACTGCAAAATATGGTGATCAAGGATGGATGATTTTGCTCGTTTCCATATTGGGATTAACTAATGGTTACCTATTGGTATGCGTCCTCATGGCCGCACCCAAAGGTTATAAGGTAAAGTTACATCACATTTTCGTTTCAAAATACCATGTTACGTTTAAATTTCTAATATCACGTTGAGTTTTGTAGGGTCCAGAGCAAAATGCGTTAGGTAACATGTTGGTGTTTTTCTTGTTGGGTGGCATATTTTTGGGCGCTGCTCTTGACTGGTTATGGCTTATAGGCAATGAAAGCTTTTAAAGCAAAACCGTCAGAAAAATTATTGATATATATTACTGCCCCTTTAGCTCAGCCTAGGTTGAAGGTTGCAAGAATTTATTAATTTTTTTTTTGTTTTTTATACACATAAACTGAACAGCTCAAAGAAATTAATAAGTATCAAAGAAGTTTGTTATATCTTATACCACAAAACACATCATCTTCGGTCGATGGTGGAGCAATTAGAAGCATTGATCCTTCGCTATTTCTAATCAAAGCTTAAAAAGTTGTACACCTGTATGCTCACATTAGGCCGTTTAATACATTTTTTTAATATGTAAAAAAGTTATAGTTATTGTAGTGCTTATAACACTAATGTTTTAATCCTTTCTTATTAATTTTTTCATACATATTCTTGTATTTATTAATAAAATGTACAGTGACAATGGCCATTTTGGGTCATCATTATGGGCTACGACTAATTGTTACTTGACCTCCACTAGGTCAAGGTCTTACGTTATACCTAACCTCACTCTTTAGTCTCTACGCGTAAACTTGATTCTCAACTTTTTAAAATAAAAATTTTTCAAGATATATATATTTGTTAAGATTCTTGTATTTAATATCTAAGAATTTTCAAACTCTAACCTGTCTTACTTTGTTTTATAAGTGATTCTAATTTTATGCAATATATAAATTTAAATTCTGTTATCATACTTTATTATAATAACAATAATAATACAGCTATGTAATTATATGATATATTATATTATATAAATCAATAATACCTTTATATTCATATATAAGTAAGAATATAAAACTATCAAGGTTACATATAATATAAAACTCAGCTCAAGCTTGTTTATAAATAACTTTTTTTTATCTCTAGACATGAGCTTAGTTGAAGCTCGTTTAAACTCTAGTGAATTTAATTTACAAACAACTCGTCTTGTTTACATGACGAACTATAACTTTTTAAAAATTAATAGAAAATTTTATTAAACCTCATGATATGTGAATTCAAATACCACCACCTACTTCAACCTTTGACAGGGATTGCCATCAGAGGCAAATTCTTGTGTAATGTAAACCCAAACTTATCACTCATGTCCATATCTTGTGGACTCATTCCTCCTTCAATCTTCCAGTCAAACTTGTAAATCAAAGACCCCAACATCACATGCAACAATCTATGAGCAAGAGGCAATCCCGGACATATCCTTCTACCAGCACCAAACGGAATCAACTCAAAATCATGACCTTTATACTCGATCTCGGTTTCAAGAAACCTCTCTGGCTCGAACCCTTGTGGGTTCGACCAAACGTTGGGGTCTCGCCCCATGACCCACAAGTTGCACAAGATCTGTGAATCTTTTGCGACCTTGTAGCCTTGTATCTCAACATTAGTTATGGCTTTATGAGGGACTAGAAAAGTAACTGGTGGGTGTAAACGAAGTGTTTCTTTAATAACAGCTTGTAAGTAAGGGAGTCTAGAGATGTCTGACTCTTCTACACTTCTGTTTCCCTTTCCTATTGTTTCCATGAGCTCGGATCGCGCTTTTAACATTTTCTCCGGGTTGTGGATTAGCTCAGCCATTGCCCATTCTAATGTGCTCGATGTCGTGTCAGTTCCAGCAAGAAATAAGTCCTGCCCCAATCACACAAGATATTTAATGAATTTACAAATCTTTTATACCAAAAAACTATATGTCATAATTTTTTCATAATCTTTTTTTAAAAAAGTGTCAGAAAAATAGTTTCCTATGTATTTCCGACCCTATTTCACATGAAACACTCAGTTTTCTAGTAGTGATTCCAATTGTCTTATCAAGATCCAAACAAGATTACTTACAAAGAGCAAGCTCCGAATGTCATCGATGTTAATCGATGAATTCTCATTTCGACTGATGTCCAATAACAAATCCGTGAGATCATTGCTTGATGAAGATTCACCATGATCAGCTAAACCTCTTGTTCTTGCTTCGATTCGTGCACTTATATGTCGCTCGAATATCGCCATTAACTTCGCGCTATAAAAACCAGCCCGTTTCTTCAATCTTTGTGGATCAAACACGCGAAGAACGGGGAAGAAATCGGCTAAATTAGGTGTACCACCAACCTCCATCAAATTCCATACAAGATCCTTAAAGTCTTGTGAAGAAAGTGAATCATATTGAGCTATATCAATAGAGAATATGAAGTTTGAAAGTATGTTTAGAGTTGTAGTCGTCGCGATTTGCCCGATATTTACGGTTTTGCCACTCTCCGAACATTCATGCACATAATCAAGAAGCTCATGAACCTTTATCTTACGTAGGTGTTGGCTAGCATCAAGTTGTCGTATGGAGAACAATTGCTCTTTCGATATTCGTCGTAGGCGCCGCCATTGGTCCCCGATCGGCAACCAAACCATGGAGATTTTATGGCGGTCGTGGGCCGTAGCCGCATACGGGACCGACCTACTCGAGAAAGACATATCGTGGTTTGAAAAGAGTTCTCGAGCTACTTCGTGAGACGAAACAACTATCATGGTGGTGGTTCCCAGCTTAAGGGACATCAACGGCCCGTAAGTTTTGCTTAGGGCCGCTAGCGAGTGGTGTGGTTTTTCCCCGAGTTTGAAGATGCTTCCGATGATGGGAAGCGGGTATGGGCCGGGCGGGGGCGGTAGTCGGGCCGCGACCCATGATTTCGGGTGGCCAGATTTGGTAATGAAGGTGTAAAAGGTTATAAGAATGGAGAGTAATATGAAGATGATTGTGTAGTCCATTTGTTACACCTACTAAATATTATGTGTGTTATGTTGTTGATTTATATAATATATTGTAGGTGTGAGTCAAAAGATGGAAATTTGAAATTCAATGGGTGGAAAGTTTTGCCGTGTGATATATATGCAAAAGACTGGGTCAGAATATCAACAAGAATATTAAAAGGTTTTTATAAAAAAAATCTGAATACATCCCATTCTATTCTCTATTTACACCCTACTTTAAGCATTAATTTTATTTAACTACATGTTTGACCATAATAAACCAATTAGAGTTGTTGAAATACCCTTAAAAGTGATAAAAGATATCAAAGAGAATAAGTGGGACATTAATTACAACACTATATCTAAGGTATTAAATGCATCACTTAAAAAATTATATATTTTTTTTGTAGTTTTAGACTTATATTATTTGATGATATATCAAACATAGAAAATAGAGTGAAAATTTCAAAAGATATACACATATATTCTATTGTTTAATTATAAGTAACTAGGTTTTTTTTTACACGCATTGCGCGAGTAATACACCACGATCTCAAATATAAAAATCAAATACAAAAACACATTGTATTGATGGTTATTCCAACGAAAAACCCTAATGTATCAAGAAAGACACATAAATATATCAGAACGGTTGTTACGCCGATTGTAAAACAGTGACATCTACTCCTCGTTAAAGTGAGTGTCACCATGTCATAGAACCCTAAAATGACACTTTGTCATAAAATTCGTACTTTGTCGTAATGCAAAAAAAAACCTTGATTTTGAATACAACTACGTTTTTAACAAATTTTTATGAAAACATTAACAAACAAAAAAAAAACTAAAGACAAACATGAATTACTTTTCTTTATTTATGAAAAGAACGTTATTATATAAACAAAAATTAGTGAAAATTAAAATATTAAATATGCTATAAGGGTGATAACAAAAACTAAAAAAATAAAACATAATGGATGGGTATAATTGGTTTTAAAGTAATAAAATAAAAAAGTTTGGTGGCCAATATTAAAAATACTAAAACTTTCTTGTAGGTAAGGTTGTTCTATTATATAGATATATAATTGATCGATGAAATTAGTGACATTAAATCTTAACTTGTGCAACTGACTTGTGCAAATTAATTATTGTAAAGACATATGGATTATAACTATATTAGCAAAAAAACAAATAAACAGAGTTTAACAAAAGCGTCGTTCCAAACAGTAAATAAATAATTTTAAACTATGGACTGTCACCATAAAACTGCAAATACGTTTTATGGGTTAAAAATTATAATAAGGGAAATAATAATTTATTCCGAAAAAGTAAACTTTGAAAAGTGGTTAAAATAACATAATTTAAAAAACCTTTTTAACATGTATTTATTATTGTTTTTTGAACGACATTCATTATTATTATTTAATTAATATGACCACATAACAAGATAATAAATGCTAAAATGTAGAAAAGCTAATCAATGATCGGTAATAATAAATGATTACAAAATAAGGTTATGATGCAAATAACAATATTCTTTTCTTAATTGCATTCTATTTATTTTTTTAATCGCACTCTATTTTACTACATTAATTAGGTTTTGATGCTAATATAAAGCTAACCCATTTGATAGAGGTTTTGCTTATTAAAAAAGATCTTGGGTTCAAACCTAAGGAATGATGTAATTTGATATAATGTAAGAGTAGAATTTCTTTTTCTTAAGAAAAGGTTTTGATAACAACCACACCAATCAAATATGAGTTAAACAGAAAAATTAATTAGCATTTAATATTTTAATAGTGCGGTTAAATGTGGAGCATATGATTTTACTTGAAAATCCCAAGCTAGACAACTAATTTAATGTAAAAAATTAAAACATTGATTGTTATATATCAATTTGTGTAATACACGAATTAAACAAATAAAAAATTAATTAATTATTAATAAAAATT